>BPLR01002590.1:0-132355 GCA_021605095.1 Caerostris extrusa
TACTACTTTTAAAAGCTTCTTTTCTCATGAGTTTGTTGGTAACATTAGAGAAAGAGAGTCTGTTCAAAGATTTTGGGCAGGTGGTCTTTTCAGGGACACAGTTCTTAAAAGCCTATTGTCTGCTGATTCGCGGTGTTAAACTGAAGGTTTAACTGCCGTTCAATTACATTCGATAAAGAAAAACCCCAAATTAAAGCTGTGCAAGTATTTGGACAGCAATATAATCCATGAGTGATTCATGTGTTGTTGGTTTAAGGTCAAAGGATATTTTGACATGTTTACACACACAGATAATATAGGACGAATTTAAATTAACATTTAAAAAAAAAGACATAATTTCCTACTATAATTCCAGATTTACTCAGTGAATCCTACCATCAAAAATTCCTTAATTTTTTATATAAATGTTGTGCAAATTCAAAGAAATTTCTTTATATAGCAGCCAAAATTAATATAATCTCAATTTATAACAATCATCAACAACCATCAATCCCAACTTAATTCAACATTTTTTTTCTCTTATGTGAGAACACTTGAACTATTTGAACTGGCTCTTGACTCGCTAAAGAACTGGCTCTTGACAGCATTATAATGAGTAATATCATTTATGTGCACCATTGGTAATGGGTAATACCATTTCTTTGTTTCATATAAAAATATAAATTGCTATCATTGTGCAAGGTATGCGAGCAAATTGTTTAAAATTATCCGACTTAATTCAACATTTTTTTTCTTATGCGAGAACATTTGAACTGTTTGAAATGGCTCGTGACTAGCTGACGAACTGGCTCTTGACCACATTATAATGGGTAATATCATTTCTATGCATCCATGTTATAGCCTAAGACAGTGACGAACCCTTTGAGAGCATGTTCGAAAATAACTGTCTTTCACTTGTGTGTTGTTGTTTAAAAATTCAGAAGAGTCAAATCAATCAGTTCTACAGTCAATACGAACAAATATTTTGCAATTAGTTTTTTTTTTCAATGCAGTAACTGTAGAGAACGCTACCAACGGAAATCAAACCTTCTCCTCTCTTATTCCTGAAGCCGGATGGCCAATTGGCTAGAGCTCTGGCCTTTAGTACCACAAGCTTATGGTTCGAATCTAATGGTGCCATGAATGCTTGTTATGTTCGGTCTGAAATCCACGTTAAACTGTATGTCCAGGTCTAATTAGTGTAGAGTGTGCAAAAACATGACCGTAAAACGACAAACCAAACGAAATCGTCTTCATTGGCACAACAGATCCCATGGTGGGCAAAGCCGTCTGCCTACTGTCAGATTCTATAACACTTTGGTACCTGATAAATTAATACTGTTATTTTTATAGGACATAGATTTTTTTTGTAAGCAAATTTTGAGTACAAGGATGTCTTTTAAATGAGTGCAAATATTACATTTTACAAACATTACATATTGAGTTACATTACAAATATTACATTTACATTAGGTCCAGGTCTAATTAGCGCAAAGTGTGCACAAAATGACAATAGATCGACAAACCAAATCAAACCTCCAGTTAACGGTCATGCAAATTTCTTGAGTTTGGTTTTAAAACAAATATTAATAACAAGGACTAACGAATGATAAAAAAAAAATGATAATAACTAATACCGAAGTAATTATTATATAAATTTTTAAAACACACAAAAAAAATGTGACTCCTTCTTTCCGGTTAGATTCCAAATCCATCCAAGAGATGGCTCGTCGTTACCTCGTGCTTATTTACTTTGGCTGATGCAGAGGTATTTCTTTTTTCCTCCAATTGCTTGCTTATCGAGCGTGACTAATTTTCAGGGCGGCGGCGCTGTTGTTTTTAGGGATGAGCTGCTTGACACTCACACTTTTTACCAATTACGGATGAATCAGATAATTTCCGCTCAATTTGGCTAATTTCAGACAATGAATTCAGAATGCATGCCTCATTTATAGTAAATGGCTCTGTTCAAGTGTTTTTATGGCCACATTTGATACTAAAGTTGGAGGTATAATAAAGGCATTTTTTTTTTTTCATAGGGATATGAATGGATATTTTCTACGGATATTTTTTTTTTTCTACGGATTTTTCGTTGATCAATAATTTAAATGCGAAATTTAAAATTGGGATACTGCTTAATATGATATCTTAAAAATGTTTTATTTTTTTAAATTTTATATCTTATGAAAAATAAAAAAATGACTTTCTAAAATTGTAGGTTTATGAACAAATTGTCTTACAAACGATATAGCAAATAATAGCATTTAAAAAAAACATCTTATTTAATTTTAAGCAAATAAAACTTTTTATAAAATTTCGAAAGACTGCCTTCAATTCTCGTAGACAAATTTGTTTGAGGGGTAACTTGACGGTTATCACCTAAAAATTCGGAACTGAAGAAGTTTCTAAGATATATTCTCGTTAAATCGTTTTTATGTAATGCTTTTCTTTGCTTTCCCGTACATGCATTCTAATTTCATGCATATCGTTTAAACGATATATAAGATGAAATGCTGCAGCACTATCTGGTGGCAAATAATAAAATGGATAACGCGAACTTATTTTCGATGCTCCAATACATATTAGA
Organism: Caerostris extrusa; assembly: GCA_021605095.1. Classification (NCBI taxonomy): domain Eukaryota; kingdom Metazoa; phylum Arthropoda; class Arachnida; order Araneae; family Araneidae; genus Caerostris; species Caerostris extrusa. The sequence continues at coordinate 2,567 of BPLR01002590.1, forward strand.
GAGTTTTTGCATACCGTACGTTAGTTACCGTAGGACGTCCGTTAGCTTTTCTCCTAGCGCGCATGCTCATAGGAAACATTATTACAGATACGCATGCGCAGTTTCTATGAGCATGCGCGCTAGAGAAAAAGCTAACGGACGTCATACGGTAACTAACGTACGGTATGCAAAAACTCTCTATTATTACCAGTTTTCATAGCGATGGGTTGAACGGTATAGAAGGTGATATATTTCAGGACCATTTGGTGGTGACTCACAACAAAGGGGGTAGCATAAAAACATTCTCCATGTTTTGACAAACACACACAAAAACTTCATCAAAATCAGTCAAGCCGTTTAGAGAGAATTCATTGACAAACACGTACCGAAGAAACCGGTTGCAACACCATCTGCCAAGTCCAATTATGAATCTAAAAAAACCAGAAACCCACTCAAACACACACATAAATTTCATCAAAATCGGTCCACCATTTAGGAGGAGTTCAATGACAAACATGTACAAAAGAATTATATATATGAAGATATAGTATCACTATACTATCTAGTATATTATCTGTACATAGATACTATAATAGTTCAGATATAAACAGGCGGCATATAGATAAAACATATTTTTAAGGGCTTAGCGTAATGAAACACTTTTAATTTTCATCTATCATAAAACTCTAATTGTTCACGTAGATTTCGCTTGAAAAGCATCCTGACGAGTATCGCACCAAGAAAAACGCTGAAGATAGCGATCATGTTATGAAATGAATAAAAAAAATATAAATAAAAATAAAAACTGCACAGTTAATTACTTGCACCAACAAAACGGTACTCCCGTTATAAAGTGGTAAATTAATTTGACAGGTTCAGAAGTGGACCTATAGAAGCTCAAATTCACCCATGTTGGTAAAGGAAGACTTCTTAGATTTTGGAATTGAGACTCTGCTTTACAGCACACCATCCACAGTCACGTTGACATTCATTAATGCAGATAATTTCTGCAAACAATACGCTATAAGCTATCTAACCTTTCTGTTCCGATATTTGTTCCGTTACATTGAAGAACATCCAACGGGCAACAGACCGTTTCCACTTACAAATAGCCAAATGAAGTTCGCGTCAGACTCTTTCTGTATCTGCACCAACTATCTTAGACAGGAAGGTCGCCCAAATTACTCCATCCCCCTCTCCATGGATCCTTATCGCCCCCAGCAGACGATATTGAACTTCCTTCGATAGAAATCGTTTGGCACACAACTTTGTTCAGGGTCACGCCGATAGGACTTCCCATTTTCGGTATTCTGTGGTCGAACGTAAAGATAGTAGATGGTCAATCGACAGGAAGCAGCAAAGTGGTCATTGAAAGCGTGTTTACAATGGAGCAGGCGGCACTCCGCTATCTCTCTTGAAAGATGTTATTAATTAGTCTTTTAAAGGTAAAGAGGTCCTTAACAGAAGACTTAACATAGAAATACATTTTTATTGTTTTTAACTTTGGATAAAGAACAAGGAAGACTATATATATAAGAAAATATATATATTTTTATTGTAAACAATATTACAACAATTATTAAACAATATTTATAAGAAAGATATATATCTAATGAAATAATGCTTCATAGGAATGACTGACCGATTTTTGATGAAATTTTTTTGTGCGTGTTTCAGTGAGTTCCTGGAGGGTTTAGATTCACAACTGGACTCGGTAGGTGGCGCTGCAATCGGGTTCTTTTGTATGTGTGTTTGCTACTGAATTCCTAAAGGGTTTGACTAATTTTAAGAATTTTTTGTGTGTTGACAAAACATGGAAAATGTTTATATGCTATTCTTTTTGTTTTAAGTCACCACCAAATGGTACTGCAGTAGAACAACTTCTATACCGTTCAACCAATCACTATAAAAATTGGTAATAATATGTATTCGAGCATGGAAAATAAGTTCGCGCTATCCATTTTATTGTTACTTGCCACCAGATGGTGTTGCAGCATTTCATCATATATATTGTTCAAACGATATCCATGAAAATTAGTATGCACATATATTGGAACATGGAGAATATATTCGCAATATGTAATTTTCTGCTTTGCATTTTTTTTTTTATTTTGACAGGACAACATATAGCCGTGTGTTTGCTAGTCTTGTATATAAACATAGAAGGGAAAAACCTTAAAAATTTTAAACCATTTGATTTATTTCTGTTTACTTTAATCATGGATAATATTTAAGTTTACCTCGAAAAGAATTTCTCGTATAACGTCTCTTTGTTCGCAATCTTCATCAATTAAATTAAGTATATATATATATATATATTACATTTTTTAGATACCATCACCTGATATTAAAATTTCTTAACGTAAAAAAAATACGTTATTAATGAATTATTTTAATAAAAACCAAAAAATGCAGAATTTATATAGCTATACTAGAGGGTCCGGCAGACGTTGTCCTGCCCCTGAAAAAAAAATATAAAAATACTGGAATATAAACGCAGCGTCACCTACCGGTTCCATTTGGGAATCTAAACCATCCAGGGACTCATTCAAACACACACACAATAAATTTAATCAAAATTGGTCCAGCCGTTTAGGTGGAGTTCAGTGACAAACACACGTACAGAAGAATTTTATATATAAAGATAAAACATGTATATACATATATATTTTTAAGCACCAATTACGAAGAATTTTTTTTTTTTTTTTTTTTTCACAAGAAAGCATAACTAAATGATAGTGATAATAATAAAATGTTTGGTTTATCGCTCTACTGTCATTTTGTGCACACTTTCACCTAATTAGATCGCAATTTACAGTTTTAAGCAGATTTTGAACCACTTACAAACATCCATTCCATCGAAAGAATTCGAACCTGAGGCCTATAATATCAAATAACAGAGCGAGAAATGGCCATCAGGATGCTAATAAAAATAAATATCAGGCTGTTTAAGCAATTTAGTGTTGTAAAACAGAGGATTAGTTATTTGGGAAATTAAAAATAAAGTTTTTAGATAATCTAATTGGGAACCTGATACAATATCCCATTTTTATACTTATTCAATCTATATGCCAAAATTTACAAAATCTAAAGCTTATTTTTTAAGATGAATTTCCTAAAATGCATTTCTAAATTAGCATTTATTTCCCATATCCTGCCATGTAATTTTCTAAAATGCATTTCTAAATTAGCGCATTTATTTCCCATATCTTTCCATATAATTTCCTGAAATGCATTTCTAAATTGGCGCATTTATATCCATATCCTTCCATGTAATTTTCTAAAATGCATTTCTAAAAATTAGCGCATTTATTTCCCATATCTTTTTCCATATAATTTCGTAAAATGCATTTCTAAATTAGTGCATTTGTTTCCATATCTTTCCATATAATTTTCTGAGATGCATTTTTAAATTAGCGCATTTGTTTTCCATACATTTTTTCACAAATTCTAATTTCGTTAGATTTTTTAAACATCCACATTTTATGCAAATTTTGATAAAACAGAGATTTCAAAAGATACCTAATTTTTCTTATACTAAGTGAAAATACAAACCTAAAACAAACTCGAAATTATTTGTAACCAGCTTTTCTGAAAGTTATTAATTAAAATTTAGAGTAATTAGAAAATGAAACTATTATTTTTTTACAGTACAATTAAAATAATTTAGAACTTCTAAAATAACAAACAACTCACTTTTATTATGATAGGGAAACGACTTAAATAAATTAACCAACATAATTAAAACCAAATCGAAACGGAATAATTTGAAAATACTTTTTTATTTTCAAAATTCAAGTTTTCTTTCTTCCACTCTGTATAATTAAATAAAGGTGTTTTCTAAAAGAAAAGTTTATTAAAATTCGTTTTCTTTCAATGAAGTAATCGATTTCATTGCTAGCAGAATGAAGCAAACTATTGAACCAGATGGCTCGTAACTCGGAAGAAAAACAAAGATAAATAAATAAAAATGATATTATTTCTTTTACGAGTCAATGTCTGATAAGATGAGGTTTCTTTTTATAACTCTTCATGAAGGACGTTACAGAAACAATTTATTCTTATCACCCTCATAACCTACCAACATAGCATGATATCCTTTTTCTCTGTAGTATGTAAACAAATTTAATTTTTGCTCATCAGAAACAAGTAATATAAAAAAAAATTTAAAGACAATTCCTACTTTTTTTTTCATTATATTGCAGAAAGTCCTTTATAAATAATTTTTTATTCATTTTTTTTAAGTTTGTCTGGCGCCATCTATTGGTAGATATATGCAACTTAAATATAAAAAAATTTAATTAATTAATTAAATTTAATTACTGAATTAATATTTGTAAAAACTGCATTAACATCCAGTGTCATCCACTACAAGCTCAAAAAAAATGTGTTTGAACTTGACTGGATGAATAAAAAGTATTTTATGAACGATTCAAAATTTGAACAAGATATATATAGGGAGAGTGTGAGCTAATAGAAGGAATTGAAAAAAAATTATCTTTCAAAAACGATTATTAATTTCTGGACAATATTTTCAAAATTTTCCATCCATAGTTTTGAATATGAATACAAATGTATTTCTAATAAATATGACTCTGAATTGCTATAATAATAATAATAATAATAATAATAAATGAAATTATTTTTAAAGCAAAAAAAAAATAAATTAAGATGATTAAAAATATTTAATTACATTTTTTCAACTAAATTACAATTAAAATTGAAAAAATTGAAATAAATACTTTTATTAACAAACAAATTTTTACATTATTCGCTAAATACTTTGATATTCTTAATGCTCTTTTTAAGGCCTTCATAAACCTCATATCAACAGGTCAATATTATGTTACACATGATAATAATTTTTAACTCATATTAAAATTATTCGATATCTTAAATTCAAAATTCGTAATATAATTGCTTTCCAACTAATTTGCATTTTATGAAATATATTTTTAAAATGCGTTTCTCATTTGAAGATTTCATTCACCATAAATGAAAATAATTATTAAGGCTGTTAAAATTAAAACTAATATTAATTATATTTTTCTTTTAATTCCTTCTATTAGCTCACACTCTCCCTATATATATCTTGTTCAAATTTGCAATCATTAATAAAATACTTTTTTATTCGTCCACTCAAGTTCAAATACATTTTTTTTTTTTGAACTTGTAGTAGTGGATGACACTTGATGATAATACAGTTTTTTCAAATATTAATTCAGTAAGTAAATTTAATTCATTAATTTTAGTTTTTTTTAGATTTAAGTTGCATATATCTGCCAATAGATGGCGCCAGATAAACTAAAAAAAAAAATGAATGGAAATTATTTATAAAGGACTTTATGTAATAGAGTGGAAAAAAAAAGTAGGAATTGACTTAAAATTTTTTTTTACATTCCTTGTTTTATTTAAATTTTAAGAAAACAGATATTATTATTATTTTATTTCCTTATCCCACTTGGTAGACAGTAACATCTAAACAAAGTTCATGAATTCTTGTGGTATCATGGAAGGAGGGAAGCAGCTTCGGTTGGGATGAAGCACCTGTAGGCAGAAGTCTGACTTGGCTATGTGACGATGAAGAATGAGGGCAATACCTACCGGGAGGACTTTACGGGGGGACTACCCCGCATTTGCGTATCGTATGGGAGGAAATTCAGGAAAATTCTCATCAAGTAGTCCAACTGATGTGGCAAGATGTTGAACATCTAAAACGCCATCGAGGCTCTCGTTTTTTAAAACAATATCTGCAAAATGCCGCCAGCGGATTGAACCTCAGCATTAATGCTCACAAGCATTGCTACTGAAGCACGAGACGGGCACAGATATTCTAAACAATTAATATTTAAATTAGTTTTGAATCTTAACTAATAAAATGGGGCTTGAATGGCAGAGTGTCTAGCGCTTGGTGTCACAGGTTTCGAGTTCGAGTCACGGGGTGCTATGGATGTTTGTAGTGGTTCGAAATCCACTTTAAGCCGTCTCATATGACTGTAAGAGCGTCACGGACTGAGCCTGGACTTCTACTTACGGGTGCTCCATCACGACAGAAGCTGCCCCCTTTCCCTTCAATCATGAGGTCATACGGATTCGTGGGCTTGGTCTAGATGTCTACCAAGTAGTATAAGAAACAACAACAACGAATAAAATTCGGAAGCAGAATTTTATTTTTAGATATTTATAAAACAGAATAATAGAGTAAGTAACAAAATAAATAAACAGTAAAAAATTAGCTAATAGAAAAAAATGTAATGTACATTGATTAGATAAACATAAATAAATATTGGCCGGTGTAATATATCCAATGAAATTGCAATATTTTATTCAATAAAATGTATTCAAAAAAAAGAATACAATAGTAAATTTCATTACAAATCTTAGGTTATCAATAAAAATTTGCTACTGACGAAATGGGGACAAGAGGAACAAAAACTCTTGAAAACATTAAAAATATGTCAAAATCGAAACAAAAAAATTGACCGAATGAGGAAACATTAAAGATCTATGAGCTCATAAAAATATAGTCTTACAGTCGCTGTGTGACCTGAAGTGATTCAAAACTTAAAAAAATGTCCTTGTTTTTTACAAGCGAAACGAAATCGTCTGTCGAAAAGTCGAGAGAGATTAGATCAGCTCCCTTTCATTGTTGGCGACAATCAGAACGCAAACGTTGATGAATACTTTAAGGGTTAGAGAAGAAGAAGTCCGTTTTAGAACGAGGAAGAAAAAAATTCATTCTCTTTTGTGTGTGTGTGTGTGTCGACACTTTTATTGTTTCACATTTATTTCAAGGTGCTTTTTATTTATTGTCGTATAAGGCGCTTTTCAAAAAGGTTGCGCGGTATGAAAAGCTTAAACTCAAATTGTGGTCGCGACACACAGCGACAACAACAAAAAAGTACCTTTCGAGTGTTCTTTACTCGTGAATGATTTGTTATCAGTTTTCTTGAGGAAGAAATTGTCCTTAAGGCCAAACGTTTTTTTAATAGTTATGGCGACACTGGAAAGTATTTGATGTATTCTTTAATATAATTTTTTTTTTTTTTTTTTTGCAGAAATGTACGAACAGACGATAATGAAAACTATAAATCTTGTGAGTTAAGATTAAAATATTTTTGTTGTTTGTTATCCCACTTGGTAGACAGCAATATATAAACTAAGAACAAGAACCCATGTGATATCATGGAAGGAGGAAAAAGAGGGGGCAGCTTCTGTTGTGATGGAGCACCCGTACGTAGAAGTCTGACTTTGTCTGTGTGACACTGACTTTTACGTAGTTGTCAAAGCCCCTACGCTCAACAGTCATATGAGACCAGGTTCTACCGTTTAAAGGGGATTCCGAACCACTACAAAACATCCATGGCACCGCCAGATTCGAACCCGTAACCTGTGGTACCGAGCGCCAGAGCGCTAGCCACTCGGCCATTCAGGCCCTATTTTTTAATTAGTTATATTAATTAAATTTGGATATAATTTTTGCAGTAATAAAATTAGCAGGTTTGTTAACAGATTTATTTTGCAGTTTTTAAATGGCGAATGACACGTCAGCAATGAAAATCCATTTCATGACAAAAATGTGTACATTTTATTTGGTGAAGACTACCTTGAAGTATGCATGGCAAGTCTATAAAAAATCAAATTACCCAATGGAATAACATTGTTCCAAAATAAAAACAAATACGATAAACTACAATAAAAAAAATTAGCCCCGACCCGTGGCTCAGTGGCAACGTGCGCCGCTGGAGAGCATTAGGGCTTCCATCCGCTGGCGGCTTTGCTGCAAACACTCTCAAAAAACGAGGAGCCTCGATGTCATTTGTGATGCCTTGCCTCTTTAGTAGGACTACCTGGTCAGAACTTTCCCTGATTTTCTACCATACGATGCGCAAATGCTGGCTAATTTTCCCTAAAAGTCTTCCCGGAACGCACTGCCCTCCTCCTTCAACGACACACGGAGCCAAGTCAGACTTATACTTACGGGTGCTCCATCTGCCAACAGAAGCTGCCCTATCCCCTTCCTTCCATGAGACCAATGCACATGTTCTTGGACTTATTCTTAAAAATGTTGTTATCGACCTGATCAAGTGGGACAAGAAAATAATAATAATAAATAAATAAATAAATGCTATAATGTTTTTATTGATAATATTATCTGCAATTATTTATTTACCCTTTTTATTTTTCATTAAAAAAAAAATTAAACAAATTAATAATGCTAGTAGAAAGTATAATTTTGACAAACCCCCCTTGCCAGCAAAAAAAAATTTTAAAAAAATTAATAAAAAACACAGCAGATAAAGAGATGTTTCAATTATTTTTCTTTGCATATTATTTTTGTCAAATAAAATAAAACGTTTCCATATTTTTCTTTAAACTTAAAAAAAAATAATAGTATATATTCTTATTGTCAAGCAATCATTGAAATGCTTTGTAAGAATTTAAAACTTACCTGCTATACACACACGAGCTATCCAACAACACCTTGTTCATTCGAATGTTAGCCTATGCGATTTATTCCCGGAAGACAGTAATAGAACAGTGTTTGCACAGGAAATTGAGAGCTAAACTGATAAACCACCGTGGTTGGTCTGACAAACAGCAAGATAATATCCACAAGCACAAACTGATAACAAGATTGTCAACTAAAACAAGCGAAGAAATTGAGATAAAAATGTTGAAGGGTAACGATAAATCCTTCAGCATCTCTTTGTAAACTTCTTGATTAGTTTAATTAACTTCAGGAAACTTGCCTTTGTTAACTTAACACTTTCTCTGCCGGGCAAGTCAGGATGTATTGTCTCCGCTGTAGAAAATTGTTTTTCCCAGGAGGCGACATTATCACTTTCAATCATATGTGTTATAAAAAGTAATGAAACGTGATTATGTGTAGCACTGATGATTACTCAAAGTAATATTCTGCCCTTTCCTGATGGAATATTTTGATTAGTGTTGCAAAATAGGTGGGTTAAAAAAAGCAATGCTTCTCCTTAGAGCATTCAAAACATGCTCAATAAATTCAATTCATAATAATTCTCAATAATTCTCCACCTACTAAGCTCTATGCCGCCCAGGATGAAGGAGTCACCATTGCACGTGAGTAAAGATGGATGAATATATATAATATATATTCCTTTCTAATGCAGCTAGCGAACACTTAGACAGCTTGGTCTTGAATGCCTTAAGGCAAGCGCTGCACAGACGTTACTCACTTTGCATTACCCAGAGGGCGATTGTAGCTTGAAGATAAGCCACGGACGCGGAGTAACAATGCCCCCGCAACCTCTACGATCCTATTAGGACCGGGACCTACGGTTTAAAGAGGATTCCGAACCACTACAAACATCCATGGCACTTCCGGGACTCGAACCCTAAACCTTTGGTACCGAGCGCCAGAGCGCTAGCCACTCGGCCATTCAGGCCATAGATAAAAATGAATGAAAGATGGACAAATGATGTTTATGTAACTGAGCAGTAAAGGTGTCTTGAGACGATATGCTGGTCCGTGCGATCATCCAAAAAATGTATCCGCCACACCTAACAACCGAATCTTTCTCTTTCATGGATATGATTGGGATAATAGCGAGTTTCCCTCTCTCACTAGACCAAAAATCTACTTTAGTCACTTTACAAGCGAAAAACTGGATAATTATCTTTAGTCTCCTCAATACATATCTCGATTGATTTACATTACAATTGTCATTTAAACCTTTGTGACGAATTAAACTTTCATTTCTATAGATACATAATGCTGGACATCTTGCATACATCCTTGTTTCATGAAAAAACCTCACGCGACCAGCTGGGCTTCATAAATACCAACCTTTCAGTGGCATTGGTTCTTTCATAGCTTTTCGGTGAAGATTCCGAGGTGAGTTGCTGAAGTTTTTTCTTTCTAATGCAGCTGGCAAATAGACCGTGTTCTTTTATGCCATAAGGGCTGCACCGATGTTAACTCATTTTGCGCTACCCAGGGGGCGCGTGTAACTTGATGGTAAGCCAACGCTCTATGATCCTGTTAGGACCGGGACCTACTGGTTTAAAGTGGATTCGAACCACTACAAACACCCATGGCAAAGTCGGGATTTGAGTTCTTTACAACGAAACAGCTGTTTGCAGATAACTTCTTGTTTTTCATGATTTCCTCGGCAGTACTTTCTAGAAGATGATTCTATTCTCAAAAATGCATTCCCACAGACTATGAATTACAGAAAGCTCGCATTCACTTCATTTCGCAACATAGGTTTGACTCTGGTCATTACTAGTTATTCACATAATGGTTCATCATCGTAATTCTTCAGAAATTCTTCAAAAAAACAAATAAAACAATGCTAATTCCAAACAATAAAACATGCCAATCACGAAATTTTACTACTTGTAGAATCTGTATATCCTTTTAAAAAACCCGTTTTCGACCAAGTGTCCAATAACATTAAAAGACAGCAGTATCACTACGTTGAATATCATATTCTAATGCAGCATTACTTTCTATGTAGTGAAATTTGTATGAAAGTTTACGTATTCAATTCCTTCTATTAGCTCATACTCTCCCTATATATATATCTTGTTCCAATTTTCAATCGTTCATAAAATATTTTTTTATTCATCCACTCGAGCTCAACTATATATTTTTTTTGAACTCGTAGTGGACGACACTGGATGTTAGTACAGTTTTTTTTCAAAATTAATTTAGTAATTAAATTTAATTAATTAATTTTAGTTTTTTTTTAGATTTCAGTTGCATATATCTACCAATAGATGGTGCCAGACAAACTTTAAAAAATGAATGAAAATTGTTTATACAGGACTTTCTGCAATAGAGTGAAAAAAAAATAGGAATTGACTTTAAAAATTTTTTATTATTTATATTACTTGTTTTTGGCTGTGTAATCACAATTTTTCTCATTTTTGGAGACCAGTTGATTATAATTAAATATTTAACATTTCAACAATGTCTGCAAGAAAAATTTACACCAAATTTTTTTTTGTCAATTTTACACTTTCTTCTTCTTCTTCATTGGCGCAACAGCCCCATGGTGGGCCAAGGACGTCTGTCTACTGGCAGATTTCGAAACAGGAGATTTTTCTTTGTACGGGGCAGGGTTTTCAGTTCTACGCTCAACAGTCATATTAGACAGGACTTACGGTTTAACGTGGATTCATTCCGAGCCATTATAAGTATCTATAGCACCGACGGGACTCGAACTCGAAACCTGTGGCACCGAGCACCACTCATTCGAGCCGTCAGTCCCCACTTTTATACGTTACACCAGGTTAAAATGTTAAATTATTTAATTCGAGATTATAATTTAAACTGATTTTCGAAGTGGAATTTTCGGATGAGGATCTAAGAACCGTAGAGCTTCACAGAGCCAATCAGACTCTCACCCACATCATTCACAAACTGTAAAGGGGCAACTCATCTCTAGGCACAGTGATATGGTGTGGTGCACTAGTAGTAGTAGTAGTAGTAGTAGTAGTAGTGGAATTATATGCATAACTATAAATTGTCTTTCACTATCAAAGTAGCACTTATAAATAATTATATACAAAAAGATATGAATGCTAAAAGAGTTTAAATTTTTTTCACAATAGAAACTTTATATATTTGATGAATTATGCCTATCATTATGCAATATAATATTAGTAAATAATAAAGTAAATATAGTTCTCTTATAACAGGCAAAATATAAAATAAAAACACATTTATTGCTAGTATTTTAAAAACATTTGGATAAATTGAGATAAAGCAGCTACAGCGAGGATACATCTCAAAGCACCTAGTTAAATCAAGTCAAGTCGAAAATAATTTCGTTTATTTAAAGAATAAAAACCACAAATTTAGAAACGTTATAATTTTATTCATTTAGAGTGCAAAATATGTTGGTCTAATGCAGCTGATAATACAGAGATAGTTAATCTTTATGCCATAAGCCAGGACGGCAACAGCTGTTACGCATTTAGCATTACCCGGGGGGGGGATCGCACGCGGCTTGAAGATATACTAAGGACGCGAGTAACCCTATCCGTCAAAATGCTCTACGATCCTATTAGACCGGAACTACGGTTTAAAGTGGATTCTGGAACCACTACAAACATCCATGGCACAGCCAGTACTCGAACCCGAAACCTGTGGTACAGAATGGCAGAGGAGTGCAAAATATTAACCCTTTGTTTTACATATGGTTATATGAGCAAATTTTTCAATTCCTTCTATTAGCTCACACTCTCCTATATATTTCTTGTTCAAATTTTCAATCGTTATTAAAATACTTTTTATTCATCCACTCAAGTTCAAATACATTTTTTTTTTTTGAACTTGTAGTGGATGACACTGGATGTTAAGACAGTTTTTTCAAATATCAATACATTAATTAAATTTAATTAATTTATTTTAGTTTTTTTTTTAAATTTAAGTTGCATATATCTACCCATAGAGGGCGCCATATAAACTTAAAAAATGAATGAAAATTATTTATAAAGGACTTTCTGCAACAGAGTGAAAAAAAGTAGGAATTGATTTAAAAAAATTTCTTTTTTTTTTTTTTTTTTTTTTTTGTTTCTCCCATCAACAAACAGTTTAAAAAAAAGGAAAAAAAAAAAAGCCATGCTGCTGCACTACTTATGATAAACTACAAACAACCTGTGACACTCACCTTAATAAAAATTACTTCTGATATATCAATAGGTGAATATTATAGTTATTCATCAAAATAAAAATTATCTATCGTACATGCTGCGTTATGATACTGATGTCAAATACTAAATAAATTCCCACGTATATATACAAAGTATAGGACCAGCCTTTCTCGAATTTTTTGACTGAGGCATATACGAAGCCAGATTTTAATGCTGGGATGGCCAACCCGCGGCCCGCCTTGAATGTTTTTTGGCCCGCCAGAATATTTTTACAAAAATATATTTATTTTATAATGGCCAAAGTAGTGAAAAACATTGTATTAAAAAATACATTATGTGTGCATCCAGATATTCAAAATTTAACTGTCGAAATTAGGAGAAAAAAATTAACTTTGATTTTAAAATAATTTTCTCGCGAATAAATGACAGATATTGTCTGTTTTATTTATGAGTTTACAGTTATGAGTTCGCAGAATAATTAAATTATATTCTGCGAACTCATGATGAGTACGCATCTTACATCTAATACAGCAGGTCGTATAATTCACTTTAAGTAACCTCAATGGCACAGTGACTACCCCTAGATACGCACAGTTGATTGTTGATAGCAGAGAAAACCGTACTCTTAGTGGAAATTGTCAGCACTTTTTGTTCAACTTACACTTGAGAATCGTTTATTTATTTATTTTTGAAAATAAAATTGACCCAACACAAAAATACGTTCAAACATAACGGATGCAACGCCCATTACGATGTGCAAATACTCAAATTGAGATCGATTTGCAAAAGCTAAGTGAAAGAGTGGAGACACAAATATCGCACTAGTAAAAAATTATTATTTAATGATTTCCTTTTTTTTCATTTTGTTTATATTTATATATTTTTTATATTTCCTTTTTAGTGTTATATATTTTTTATATTTCATTTTTTAGTGTTATATATTTTTATATTTCATTTTTAGTGTTATATATTTTTATATTTCATTTTTAGTGTTATATATTTTTTATATTTCATTTTTAGTGTTATATATTTTTATATTTCATTTTTAGTGTTATATATTTCTTTACAATGTGCGTTTAGTATCATTATTATTATATTACCGATGTTTACATGTGAGAATAATAGTAAACACAATAATAATAACTCATTATGTTACAATTTTCTCTCCCAAAAATGTCTATAGTGGGTCTAAATCTAATATGGGTATCTATAAATTTATAAGCGGCTCGCGGAGTTGTGTTCCATTTCCAAAGTGGCCCGCAAGATCATTTGGGTTGGCCACTCAGTTTTAATACAAAGCAAATAAATATGTCGACAAGTCTCATACAAACATATGGGAGGAGGATTAGTTGCTAAACTGTCCTATCATCAGGTGTTGCGGATGTTCGTTGGAAACCTTTATGCGCGTCTCTATTTTATTATTACTCTGAGGGTGCGTTCCTTTTTTTTGAGGCGGGAAGAGGCAGATGGCGAGGCCTGGCACACGAAATACGCGTGCCGCCTGTTGGAGGCACCACTCAATGTGGCGACACTTTGACCCTACCCCGTCTTTCCGGTTATGATTTTATTTTATTTTTTTTTATAAAAGTAGAAAGGTGTCCAATTTTTCCCTTTGTGTGTTTTATTATTTATTTCTTTTGGCCTTCGTTATTTTGAGAGAACCGATGTCTTTGAGTAGCAAATTTTATTCCGACAACAAACTTGGCCAGGTTTAAAAAAAGAAATCGAGAATGGGATGACATATTTGGCAAATAATCGCCAAATTGGCATGAATCGTAGATTTTAGTAAAATATATATATATTTTTTTAAATTACAAAAAGTTATTCTTATTTAATTAAATATTTTTTTTTTTTTTTAAATTTTAATTGAAATTTAGATTTTAATGGAACTTTATAAATGTGATTTTTGCCCAATTTTTAGATGTCTGTCAATTGAGATTTTTCTTAAATAGTTGTAAGTAGAATTTATTAAAACATTTTATTTTTTTCTTAATTTTGTTATCATTTCAAATATAATTAAAAAACAGTATTATTTTTGTAGTAAAATTCAACAAGATTTTTTTGTATAAAAATGTACGCAATAGAATAGTGATTAAATTTAATTTAATACAAGAAATTTGTAAGAAAATTAATACAAGAAATTAATATTAGAACTTTAATAATAATTTAATAATAATTTATCTTAATTTAATACAAGAAATTTGTAATTGTAAATTAAATTATTGAAATTGTAAATTAAATTTAATACAAGAAATTTGTAATTGTAAATTAAATTATTGAAATTGTAAATTAAATTTAATACAAGAAATTTGTAATTGTAAATTAAATTATTGAAATTGCAAATTAAATTTAATACAAGAAATTTGCAAATGTGAATTAAATTATTGTAATTGTAAATTAAATTTAATACAAGAAATTTAATGTAGGCGATTTCTTTCACTATATTTCGAAACGATTTAAAGCATTTTTAGCATTTATTAAGATCAAGCTTTTTAAAGAAGATTAAAGCATTTTTAAGAAGTTGAATATCATTTAGATTTGAATGAAGATTCGTTTTCAGATAAAAGTTATACTTGATTCGAAATATCTGAAAATTCTTTTAGAACAATAAAAAAATAATGCAATCACGATTGTGTTAATGAAAAACAATAACCCACAAAGAGAAAAAAAATACTTTCCCGCACCATTTTTCATTTTATTATGCTGAGATCTGAATCAATAACATTCTTCATTTAAGAAAATGACATTCTATTTTTTTTTCTACCATTCTTCCGCCGAAAACGATTAAATTTCGAATTATTTATCTTTTTATGCCCTCCGCAAGGATAAACGAAAAATAAAAAATAATAATATGCTGAACTTTATTAATTTAGAATATTTCTTCTCCAATAAATTTAATCGTATAAACATTTCCACAAACATTCATTCATGGTATATCGCTACACTATAACCTTTTTTATTTATTATTTCCATGCCCTAAAACTCATTTCTTTCCATCTAAAAAAGGAATACCAAAAGCGTGGAATAAACTTTTCAGAATAAATCACGTTGCCAAGATAAATGCATCACGATTTTAAAAGGTAATCTTTCAAATATTTTTTTTTCCTCCACATATAAAATACCTCTTCTCATTCCATATGTCGCATCGAAAACGTGTGCCATTGCATTCATCTTTGTCAGATGTAAAATATGTTTTGCAAAAATAGCCTCGAAATCGTCTGCGTAAAAAATGGCGGAATGCATAAAGAATTTTTTTAAAATTCTAAAAATTTTAAGATTAAAAAAAAAAAAAGAAAATGATTTTTTTTTTTTTTATTTTTTATTTTTACCAACTTGCCAACTCGACGAAAAAGATTGATTAAACGCAACCGTAACCTCATTTAGATTCAAGAATGTGATAGATGGTTAGCTTTAATTCCATTTTTTTTTGTTTTGTTTTTATTCTTAAATTTTTGGAAGACGTAATTTTCGTATGGAAAGAAATTTAATTTAGAGGAGGTTGTGAATAAATGGAACAAAATTTAAATAATTTAGTTCCCCTCCGAAATTATCTTGAGGTAAAATTTGTCTTGGCTATTTTCGTAAAATTCTCTATTTTGCTATGCGGCACTATTGCTATTTGCATAAAAAAAATTGCTTTTTATTCTTTTCTTTAGACTTTTTGAGAAATATTCATATATTTTTCACTTTATTTCTACTTTT
The DNA here is from genome assembly GCA_021605095.1 of Caerostris extrusa. Lineage (NCBI taxonomy): Eukaryota > Metazoa > Arthropoda > Arachnida > Araneae > Araneidae > Caerostris > Caerostris extrusa. The sequence goes on from BPLR01002590.1 coordinate 18,887, forward strand.
TTTAGAACATAAATAAGAACACAAGCTAGAACATAAATAATATATTTCTAAATTATTTTTTACTATGTGCTATGTGCTTTTTAAATTATAGTTTTCCAGTTTTATCAAATTAAAATTTCCATGATAGTTTTAAAACAAATGGTTAAAATCTTAAATTTAATGAAAATTTTACTATAAATAAAATTAAATTGCAAAATTATTAAAACTTTCTGTTTTCAAAATAATTAAAAATTTCGTGTAATCGTGAAAATATTAAAAAATTGTTCTTTAAAAAATATTGCTCTTTTAAAAAAAAAAGATTTACATAGAAATAATACTTTTAAAATTATCATGCTCTACAATTCCAAAATTTTTGAAACTTTTTGAAAAATTAGTTTTCATTTTACTTTTATCAAACAAACAAGAAAAATTTTTTAGATTCTGAAATTCCTTTTCATAAATATTTTTTATAAACATTTCACATTTTTAAAAGTTATTTCTGGATATATTAGTAAATATAATCCAGTGTTACCAGCCTATCGAAAAAGGATATATTCTTACTTTGGTAAATTGATTATCTGTGAAGGGTATAAGGAAATAAAGAAGAAATTTTCAGAAAAATGTAAAAAAATACTCAACTTGAATGATATATTTAACACAATTTGATTCGTCTCGAATTTTTTTGATAGAATACTAAAAAATAAATTGTTACTATTCGAAATTTATATTATTTTTTATTTGTCGACTATTTGACTTGGGAAACATTTAACATCAAATTGAAGTGATTTTAAACAATATAAAAAATTAAAAATCCATTTAATTCTCTTTTTATTCGAATTTGACTCAAATTCTCTGTTTGTACTAAAGCTAATTTTTAGGCAATTTTTTATTCAGTTTTTATGTGAAAAAAACTTAAAGTTTGAAAAATTCTTGAAATATAAGTACATTTTTTAAAAATCTTCTATTTTGCAGAATTTCAACTAAGAAAATTCTGAGAATTTTTTTAAAATTATATTCTGGTTTCAATTACGAAAATTCTGAAAATTTTGTAGAACTGCATTCTCGTTTCAATTTAGAAAATTCTAAATTATATAATTAATTCGCATTAAAAAATTATCGATAATCAACCTTCCTCGAATTCTGTTTACATGTAATTTTTAGAAGCGTTTCTGTCGCATGAAAAGTTAATTAAGTGTTTGAAATTATTTGATTATCATGAAATTTCGTTAAGCTTTTAAAAAGCATAAAATTAAATAAAAATAAATAAATAAATAAAAAGTTAAAAAATTGAAAACTTTTTACGAATTTCAATTTATTATGTGTGACCATACACGAATACGAGCACACATAGGATCAATGTTCAATAACATGTTATTAATTAGCATATTATGTTCAATCATTAGCATATTACGTTCATTAATTAGCATATTATGTTCAATAATGTTCAATAGCATCAATGTTCAATAACACAAGAAATATATGAAACAATGGGTCAAAATTCTACAAGAGCGGTAGTTCTGCACTTTAAGGTTCCACATGTTTATTTGGGGATTTTTTTTTCCTTGCAGCTTTCGCCAAGTTCCCTCCTAAACGAACAAAATGGTCGTTGCGATTTTGGCGATTCCATTTGGAGCGAAAAATAGACTTGGCGAAATAGGAACCCTAAAGTGCAGAATCCCTCCAGAACTATCAAATTTACTAACAACAGGAATAGAACAAAAATTAATGACCATAAAACTTTATGAAGAAGCAAGTGTTCAAATAATATAAGAAGTACTATCAAATTTAGTTAGAGAAATCCGTTAAGTGAAGTTTAAATTAACTTTTATAAACATGAACTGATCTTTAGACATTATTTTGAGGATATTGAAACAATAATCTGTTAACATTTTGAAAGTCAGACAGTTCAAAATGAACTACAGAGCACGTGGCTTGATATGGGTCAATCGTTATATTTAGCAGCACATATTTCGAGCTATACGTGCCCCCTGGGTAGTGCTAAATGAGTTACAGTGATGCAGCCCTTGCTTATGGCATAAAGATTAACTGTCTCTGTATTTTCAGCTGCATTAGAACACCACATATTTCATGCCAGTTTTAAAACATACGTGAATAAAATCACATGGAAATCAGTTTGATTTTCGAAAATTTTAAATAAAAGTTTTTGAAATGAAAGTTTCTCGTATTGCCCGAGGAGATTAATCAGTTTAAATAATAACTTATACCTTTACTTATTTTTGTATTTTACGAATTCACTTTTTGGAGATGCCACAGACCTCTAACAAGGACATCATCATTTTCATATATGATAATAAACAAGTCATAGACAAAAAATTTATAAAACATTTTCGCAGAAAAGCCAACGTATTCGCGGTAGTTTTTGAAATTTAAGTATCATTATCGATATAAAAACCACTGACATATGAAATATTTAATCATATATCCTCGCAAATATTTTATTTTTTTAATTAAAAAAAAAACATAATAAAAGATTGACAATACGGTGAAAATGACAGTTTTCTTGGCAACTCCTCAGATAAAAATTAGATTTCTAAATTTTATATATTTTTAAGTTATAAGAAATTTAGACTGATACACGTGTACTTACATTATATATAAAGAGATTGGGAAAAAAAATTCTTCATAATTTGTGATCGTTCTAAAACAATTCCATTTATTCTTTAAAAAAAATGTTTTTTTTTTTTTTTCCATTTCAGTTGTTCCACTTGAAGAAATTTCTCTTGAAAACTTTCTTTTGATGATAAAAGCAAAGAAAGGCATTACATAAAAACGATTTAACGAGAAAATTCAACTTGGAAAAAAATCAAATTGGCGAGGAAAATTTCCCCAGAAAGTAAAGGCAATAGAACTGTATAGGAAAGGCAAAGGAACACTATTTTGTTGAAATCGACATAAACGAATTTTTACCGAATTGGTATTCCTTATATTTACTTGCATTTAAAAAAATATAGAGAGGAATGCAAAATCATTATTTCAATTCTCATAGATATTTTTGAAAATATTTTTAAGTAAAGAAACACATAGATATTCCCCTTTGAAAATATTTTTAAATAAAGAAGCAGATAAATATTCCCTTTCGAAAATATTTTAAAGTAAATAAACACATAAATATTTCCTTTTTGAAAATATTTATATTTAATTAAAGAAACAAATATTCCCTTTTGAAAATATTTTAAAGTAAATAAACACATAAATATTCCCTTTTGAACATATTTTTAAATAAAGAAACACATAAATATTTCTTTTTGAAAATATTTTTAATTAAAGAAACAAATATTCCCTTTTGAAAATATTTTTAATTAAAGAAAAAAATATTCCCTTTTGAAAATATTTTTAAATAAAGAAACCCATAAATGTTTGTTTTGCCTTTTATGTATTTAACGATAAACTGACAAAATGATTAGTTCAATTGCTATAAAATAGAAAAATATGTTGTAATTCAGAATCATAGTTATGAAAAAAAAAAGATTTTTAATACTGTGAAACTTGATAGAATATAAAAACACTTGAAAGGATATGAAACTCTTATCATCACTGTATAACTTGAAAGAATATAAAACATACATATAGTTATAACTCCTATTGTCTGATATAAAAAGTATTTAGTGTCAATTTAATTCAATGCAATAATCTGTTGGAACTATTAGTTTTAGGAGGGGTATGTCTACAACAGGTTTCTAACATAAAAGAATTCTTATTAGAAAAAAATATTTTTATAACAAGAGGTCGCTTAATTTCTGAATTTTTCACTCTTTTAAATCAAGAAATATAATAATTCTTTTTTTATTTAGTCAAAACTTTATTTTTTTTCTATCTTAAATTATTAATCATACAATAGGAAGTGATTTAATAAAGATTTTTTTTTTCAAATAATGCACATAAAAATTATTTTAATTTAATAAGAAAATGGCAATTCTTGTTAAAAAAAAATTTTTTATTGTATGTGTACTTTTGCAACGTCTTAAATTTGTATTTTTTTTTTTTTTTTTATCAAACAAGTTTGATATTTTTTACAAAACAAGATTTTTGTTTGAAGATATTCAAATTTATGACATAATTGTTAAAATGGCATTTTATTTATGCTTTTGTAATTGTGTAGATTTGTTGGAAAGGTTCCATCTCAAAAATATTATACCTACATAAAAACAACATAGCATTCTTATCAGCATAATGCTAATGTATCCTTTTAATATGAAATTAATCGTAAATTATCTAATTTAGAGATTTAAACTCAATAAATATGAATAAAATGAATTTTAGGAGAAGAAAAAAAACAAATTAAGCAAATTTAAAGAACATAGGCAGTTCATATATATATATCTTCATCTATATCATATATTTATTCATATATATATATATATAGAACATATGCAGTTATATAAGTTCACTGTTATACTTATTACTTTTTTTAACTGTAAAAATATTAAATAATATTTCATTCCATTTCATTTTTTTTTTAATTAATATCTATTTAGTTAATTCACTCTGATTTTCATTTTATACCATCAAATCTTTGCTAAAATTGAAACAAAGTTATTATACATAACATATTTATAACATAACATATTATTTATCAACATACTAATTATTTATTATTAATCCATTGCAGAAAAGTAAAACTAAACGGTTACAAAAAGATTTGTACATAATATTGGTTTCTCCTATTAAATGTTACTAACTGACATATAACAGCACACGTTTAAAAATATGAATATCAAAAATCAATTTATTGAATTATAATAAAAGAGAGGAAAAATTATTAAGCTGTATGGCAATTTTTAATTTTAAATAATGTTAATATATAGAGAACGCACTATTTATAAGTATTAATTTAATGCAGCAGGTTTTGAATCTGTAAACAAATGAATCTTTAATAACTTTTCATTCAAAAGAATTAGTTAAGCTAGTAGAATTAATTAGATGAATTTATAAAAGCCATATAAATTACTAGTTAAAACACCCACATAATAGTCACAATTTTTTTCATTTTTCTTTTTGTTTCCTTGGCGAGAAAAGTGAAATGTTGGCGACTTTTAAGGAAAAAACGAGCAACCTTGTAAGAGTGCAACTTGATCTTTTGGGCTGAAGGAATCATCTGTCGGTGCTCGAAAGTAAATATCAACAATGGAGGATTATATGATTCGCAGCTGCTATCGAAAGTTGGTGTAGCATGAAATCTCCTCTTAATATTTTTTTTTTGTTGCATTTTTATTGAGAAAATACAATTAAATTTACATTATTTTCAATTCTCTTTTTCATTTGTGGAATTTTATATATTTTTAAATTGCAGTTTTCGGATGTTATATTTATTAAAACATAAAAATTCCTTTTTTTTTTTTAAACACATTTTTTCATTCGAATATAAATTGCTATTATTGTCAAAATATGTATGTATAACAAATAAATAAATAAAAATAAAATCATCTTATTTTTTTTTGACAAAAAAAAAAAAAATTTTTTTCACTAAATTCATTTTCTCTCCCTCTGAATACTTTTATATTTTTATATTTTAATTATAAAAAAAATATTTTATATATTCTAATGGGGGGGGGGCTGAATGGCCGAGTGGCTAGCGCTCTGGCGCTCGGTACCACAGGTTTCGGGTTCGAGTCCCGGAGGTGCCATGGTTGTTTGTCGTGGTTCGGAATACACTTTAAACCGTAGTTCCCGGTCCAATAGGACCGTAGAGCGTTGCGGGGGGCATTGTGACTCCGCGTCCGTGGCTTATCTTCAAGTTACACGCGCTCTTGGGTAATGCAAAGTGAGTAACGTCTGTGCAGCGCTTGCCTTAAAGCATCCAAGACCAAGCTGTCTAAGTGTTTTGCCAGCTGCATTAGAAAAAAAATATATATATTCTAATGGTGAACTTCTCAGAGTACTACTTACTGAGACAGCAGAAACTCACAAGCTGCAAAGAACATTGAAAATCTCATGGATGCACTTTTCTAGTAGCCAACCACGGAAGTTACAGTTCCTGTTCTCTCGGAAAACTTCTTTAAAACATTATCACTGTTTAGAGACTTTTATGTGAAGAAAGAAAAAAATCTCAGAAAGGTTAGTTGTTTGTAATGAAAGCTGTCTTTGAATAGCACAACTGGCAGGAAAAAGAGTAGCTATGTTTATTTCATATCTTGACATACATTTCTCTAAAATACCACAAGGAAGACTTTAAGAACCACTGCTCTATTCACACATTTTCTTACAACAAACATTTCTTAACTTTTTTTTTTTTATAATGGTTGACCTATTAATCTTTTTGAACTCTATGGTTATCTGCAATCTGCTACCAAAATACTTTTAATTATTTGTTTTTAATAACCATTCGCTCCTCCAACTGCAATCGTCTGATTAACAATAATAATTAAAAGGGACGTCTGTTCACAGTTCTTCAGTTCCTTTCAGAGCTGGATCTCAATTCTTTAAACTCACTCCAGTATTAAAATAAAGGACGTAAAGATTTAAATTTTAAATGTATTCATTGTTTAGTTTTCCATTCGACTTTCGACTAGTTATTGTAACTACACACATTTATACATATAGGTGTGTTTGTCACTGAACTCCTCCTAAACGGCTGGACCGATTTTGATGAAATTTTTCCTGTGCGTTTGAGTGGGGCCCTGGATTGCTCGGATTCACAATTGGACCCGTTAAATGGCGCTGTAATCGATATAATTCTTCTGTACGTGTGTTTGCCACTGAACTCTTCCTAAACGGCTGGACCGATTTTGATGAAATTTTTCCTGTGTGTTTGAGTGGGGCCCTGGATTGCTCGGATTCACAATTGGACCGTTAAATGGCGCTGTAATCGATATAATTCTTCTGTACGTGTGTTTGCCACTGAACTCTTCCTAAACGGCTGGACCGATTTTGATGAAATTTTTCCTGTGTGTTTGACAAAACATGGAAAATGTTTTAGTGCTATTTCCTTTGTTGTAAGTCGCTACCAGATGGTAATGCAATATATCAACTTCTATATCGTTCAACTAATGCCTTGAAAGTTGGTAATAATATGTATTCAAGTATGGAAAATCCACTTTATAGTCCCTTACTATCCACTTTATTGTTACTTACACCAGATGGTGTTAAGGTATTTCATCTTATATATTGTTCAAATGATATCATGAAAATTAGTATGCACATATACTGTGATATGTAATTTTCTATAATGCATTTTTTTTGGCAGGACAACGTATTCCGGGTTCTGCTAATATATACATACATATATATATATATATATATCCATCTATGTCCATGTCTTCTTCAGGAAGACAATGCACATTGAATGCAAAGACAAATATTGTGGTTGTCCCAGCTGTGAGAAAATAAAAAAAGACGTTTCATTTTCATATTTTAGTATATAAATAAAGTTGTTTCCTCTATATTCCAGTGAATAAACGCATGACTCGAAAGATTTAATACTTCAATTACTAAACCTCTTCACCCAAAATATCCTGGCATCATGCAATTCACCTGTTCTGCAACCAGCATTAATAACACACCCATTCTAGTGTCCGCCACACCAATCTTGTGATGTTTCATCAAATTAATTTAATGAATCTGTCCGAGCACTACTTCCTGTTCCTGACGTTAGACACGGACGATTACAGAAACCGTTGTTTAATATTTCACTTTCACCCAGCGACGGGCGTTTCGGTTTTTGCTACGAAGAGGGTCGAAGTTCAGGTGTAGGTCGAAATTAAAAATATGGCGAAAACCCGAATCAGAAAACAAATTGTAGAGGAAGCGTCTATTTGAAAGGATCCAAGGTATTTTGACAGAAGTAATCTAAAATTTCGAGAAAAAAAGAAGACCTTTATAATTCTAAAGATCTGGATTGTAAAGAGTTGATGATGTCCTTTGATAAACAAATCCAACTGGGTGAGACGGTTGAACAAAAGAATTGAAATTGCGAGGCCCAATGTTTCTTCAAAGCTGGAGAATAAAGAAAGATTTTTCTATTCATTTTTTTTTTTTTTTTTAGATTTGTTATATTCAATTAAAATGGAGATTAATGTGAATGTTGGTTGCCGACGTTAATTCTATTGTTGGTTATGATTTGCGATATTATATATGATCTATATATCCAGCTGGCCGTCATAACTATATGTAATTAATATTTTTAAATTATATTATTTAAAAATTTGTTTTAATTATTGAATATATTTATAGTGCATTGTTAATATCATTGAATAAATTATTTATTGCACAGTAAAAATACTTATTATCGTTGCCTATTCCTAATAAAAGGACACCAGATTTCTATTTTGAGTAACATCAAAGAAAAAAAAATAAAAACAATTTTTATAGTCAATTCCTACTTTTTTTACTATATTGCAGAAAAGTCCTTTGCAAATGAAGTTGAAATTTTGCTTTTACATCTGGCGCCATCTATTATTAGATACATGCAACTTAAATGTAAAAAATAACTATAATTAATTAATTTAATTTAATTACTGAATAAATATTTGAAAAACTCTATTAACAACAAGTGTCATCCACTACAAATTCAAAAAAAAAAATGTATTTGAACTTGAGTGGATGAATAAATAGTATTTTATGAACGTTTGAAAATTTGAACAAGATATATATAGGAAGAGTGTTAGCTAATAGAAGGAATTGAAAAAGTGCAACATTCTATAATTCTCACTTTATTTTTTAAAAACAATATGTGTGGTTGCTACTAATCCCCCTGTTGCAGGAAAGCTTACACCAGGTGCAGAAACCTCACTGGACCATGGCTAAGAGTAATATGTAGCTTCACTTTGGCGAGAAATCACGAGGGCTGAAGACTGACTAAACCTCAAGACAACGCTCTGCGGTCACATTAAACCGGGACCTACGTTTAGAGTGGATTCAGAACGCTACAAACAATCAAGCCACCACCGGGACTCGAACACGAAACCTGTGGCAGCGAGTGTCAGAGCACTAGACGCTAGGCTATTCATGCCCAAAACTGCATGCAACTAATATTACGATACTCTTTTTATACAAGCGATTGTATTGTAAAAGTTGGGGTACTAGTACTCGGTGCCACAGGTTTGGGGTTCGAATACCAGCGGTGCAAGGGATGTTTCTAGTGGTTTGGAATACATTTTAAACCATATGCCCTTGTCTAATATGACTGTAGAGCGTTGGGCGTAGCACAGACAATCCTATCCCGCAACAAGACAACATCTTCTGTCTTGAAATTTGCCAATACACAGGCGACCTTGGGCCACCGTGGGGCTGTTGAGCCAATGATGTAAAAGCTATTTCAAAATAAAGAAGCAAGTATATAACATATGCAGGATTTAAAAAAAACTTTTTAACCTTAAAATATGAATAAATCGGAAGATTATTTTATTGACGTATAAAAATTTTGTCAATCCTACCTTGTGCAGTAAGGGGCCTGATGGCCGAGTGGCTAGCGCTCTGGCGCTCAGTACCCACAGGTATCGGGTTCGAATCCCAGCGTTGCCATGGGTGTTTGTGCCCTATGTTCGGAATCCACTTTAAACCGTAGGTCCCGGTCCTAACAGAATAGTAGAGCGTTGCGGGGGCATTGTTACTCCGTTTCCGTGGCTTATCTTCAAGTTACACGCCCCCTGGGTAGTGCAAAGTGAGCAACGGCGGTGCAGCTCTTATGGCATAAAAAGATCACGGTCTATTTGCCAGTTGCATGAGGTAAAAACCTTGTGTAGTAGTGTTAAACAAAGAAAATCGATTATGTTTCTCTAGGTGTTATTAGTCACTCAAGAGAATCCAGTAACACTTTTTTGTTTTAAAACACCTTCACATTTTTTCTTCTTTTTTTTTCTTTTTTTTTTTAATCCATCTTTCGAAATACAGATGGTGTCTGACATATTGCGCTTTCTCACGAACGGCAGTTGAATCGTGAAAAGACCTCGTTAGTTTCTACTATCACGTATTCAGTTTTGTGATAGTTGAAAGTTATCTCTCTCTCTCTTTACATTGCGAGCTTTGGTATAAGAATCACTTCAAAAACGAAAGCAGCTGGAAACTTCAAACATTTATTGATTAGAACATTTATTTATATTTATTTAAAAAATGTTAATATTCTTTATGAAATATTATTTGATTTTTAAGCAGAAATATCAGGAACAATAATACTATTGTGATTCATTTATACAGATTTATATTTATTAAAAAAGATATTTTCACAGACCTTTCTAATTCAAAATAATGTGTTAATCTAATTATTCATTTCAAAATTTCAACAAACTGAAACCCTTGTTTACAATATTTAAACATTTTTTTTTTAACATTTGTTTTTAGAACCAGCAAAAATTGAATAGATTAATATATTCACTTATCTAAATAGGTGAATATAGAATAGAAAGTAAATAGTATAAAATAAAAAATATGTCTATACATTAATTTTTTGAGTAAAGTAGGAATATATAACAAATTGAAGAAACTTCTATATTTTATAATAACACTAGCAGAACCCGGCATACGTTGTCCTGCCAAGAAATATGCATATAGAAAATTACATATTGCGAATATATTCTACATGTTCCAATATATGTGCTAATTTTCATGGATATCATTTGAACAGTATATAAGATGAAATGCTGCAGCACCATCTGGTGGCAAGTAACAACAAAGTGGATAGGGCAAACCTATTTTCCATACTCGAATACATGTTATTACCAATTTTCACAGCGATGGGTTGAACGGTATAGAAGTTTATCTACTGCAGCACCCTCTGGTGGAGACATACAACAAAGGGGATAACATAAAAACATTCTTTTTTTTTTTTTTGTCAAACACACACAAAAAAAATTTCATCAAAATCGGTCCAGTCGTTTAGGAGGAGTTCAGTGACAAACACACGTACTGAAGAATTATACTGATTGCAGCGCCACCTAATGGGTCAAATTGTGAATCTAAACCAGGGGTCTCCAAACTTTCCAGACTTAGGAACATACTGTTTCCAGTACTGTTTGTTCCAGTACTGTTTAATACTGTTTACTCAAGGGCCAAAACCATTTTAATTTTTCTGCCATTATCTATAATTTCCAGTTAGTTGTTATGCTTAAGTTAAATTTTCTGCGTATTATGCTCGTCATGAAGCTTTACCTAGCAAGTCAATAAAACCGAGTTATCATCATTCTGTATTTTTTTATACAACTTATTACAGCAACACTAAGCTATTCGCTGTCGCGGGCCGGATGGATGACACTGGTCGTATTTGGCCCGGGCCGTAGTTTGAAGACCCCTGATCTAAACCATCCACTCAAACATACACAAAAAAAATTTCACTAAAATCGATCAAGTCGTTTAGGAGGAGTTCAGTGACAAGCACACGTACAGAAGAAGTATATATGCAAAGATTGCTTTTCAGGGTCAAGAATGTGAAGTTTTGGTAATTTATATAAACACATGAATTACTTTTATAAACATTCAATAAATAACTTTTCCTTTCATTAAAAGTATTTTTCAGATCTTTTTTTTGTGTGGAAATCTCTTACTGCAGGTGTTTTTTTGCAAACAAAAGCATTACATTGAAATGGGGAAAAAAAAGAAAGAACGAATTTTGATTACTTTATTCGCCATTTGCAAAAATAATAATAAAATGGAAAAAATTCTCAACTCTTTTAAGGACACCACATCTGCATTCAATTATATTTCCCATCCAATATTTAAACAGACTTATTAGCACAGAGCTAACTGCACGTAATGAAAGTGAAAACTTACGCTCCGGCAATTGTGCCGCTGATAGCACGTCAGGTGTGTAAATCATCTCCACAACAGAGCAGCTGCACTGACGGATGCCAGCAATTAAACAGCCTACAACTGCAAAAGAATATCGCCAATCTACTGGAGCATTTTTTCTTTTTTGGTGCGTGTCTGTTGTGTTAAGATGCGGACGTCGCCGTCGCCATAGACAAAGCAGGTGAATGCATTCTATTTCGAAAAAAAAAAAAAAAAAAGGATCAATCTAAAAGGGTTGAGGTTTGGTTTTTTTAAAAAGTAATATAAAAAATATTTAAATACATGTTAGTTAATAATAGTTCCCTTATTTAGAGAAGTCATCATTTCATTGTATCCATTAATTGTTATATATCCATTAATTGCTTATATACATTTAATTATGAATAATATAAAAATGTTTGCTATTAATTCTTTTTCTTAATTTTTCGTGGTGATAAAAATAAGGGCATTGATATGGGAGAATCCTCCCAAAAAAAGCAAACCAGATAGATTGACAGCTGTAAGAAGATGTTTGTCTAAATCACCATTGATTCCCCACATTTCGAAAGCAGTAACTGCATCGGACACGACCAGTAGGTTCACATGTGAGAGCTCTTGCACGCTCACTGTGGATATTTATGTTCATGATGTTTCAGATACCTGCTAGTTATCAGGAAGTGAATGTAAACTGCAAATTATTTACAGTAAACATGATTTTTTTGAAGCCGAAACTATTAATTTTGTAACGTTTTCTAAAATATCTTGAACATCAATGGTTTAGTGGTAGAGTTACCGCCTGGAGTTCTAAAATATAAATTTATTCTAAATATAATTTGCGTCTTTATTCAATGCATGTGCCATTTTTTTTGTCAAACCAAATAATTTCATATTGGTAACACATCTCATTTTTCAAAGCAGAACTTATATTTAATTTTTCTCTTTTTTTTTTTTTTCTTCTAGTAGAAAAAGAAGATAAAATTTTATAATTTGCATTTGTAATTCCACTGTATAATTTTAAACTTTCTTTAAAAAGATTTTCCTAGTTTTGGATTTAGTTAGTTACCACCCTGTGTCCAGAGTGTCAAACCTTTAAGCCTTTTTATCATTAAACGAAAATATATTTGATTTTGGGCTGCTTCCCACGAGATCATCCCTGCATTTATTGACAAACGTTATTTTTCCATTGGTTTACAATGGAACTATTTGGCTTGTCAAACGGCATTACATAACTTACTGTTCGTATTTATGAATATTTAAACTCATTTTCTTACAGCGTACAGGATTATCATCCATAGAGTACACTACTTATAATCCAAAGAATAATCTTAACTATTGTTTTAAAAATATCATTCGAAGTCAGCAAAACAATTTGACGTCGATGGATTCAAAGATGAACACCTCCAATGACATGGCCCATCACTTCGATTGCAGTTAATAACCATCCCTCCATCACGGGCATTTGACGACTGGAGAACATGGTTCCGTGAACTTTCGTGATTTCCGGTTCGATTGTTGACAAGTCAATCACTTACAACAGCTCTTGCCCCCTGTAAATCATTGCACCATTCTTTTCACTCCGCACGCACGTAAAAAGAACCACGGTCAAACTAAATTATTCAAAAAGACCACATAATTATACAATCACATCGGATTAACTTTCCCCAGACAATACCAAAACGATTTGCCACGACTAGAAGCCATCGTAAAGGTTTAATCTTCAGAAACTATCTTCTATATAACTATCTTCTCTGTAATCATTTGTATTAAAACGATTTTTTTAATATTATTTATTTCCCTGAAATTAGAGGTTAATTACTGAATAACATATTTTTATTAAACTTCGATTAGAATGTAATGCATTTGGAACTGCTAAAATGATAAATGGATTAATTCTTATAAAAATAAATTATTCTATTAAATTTCATCTTTTAAAAAAATCTCTGATAATACATCTACATCATCTTTGCTAAAACAAAAAAATAAAATCATGATTTTTTTCTACAGAAAAATAAAAAATTAAAATATTTGAATATAATAAATAAAAAATATATAATGAATAATAATAAAATAAAAACAATAAATAAAATTTTCCACAATTAATTAATAAAATGATTTTTTCCACAATAAATTAAATATAAATAAATAGAGAGTATAATAATAACAATAAAGATTGTTGGCAAAAAATCGCCAAGCCATCATAGCATAAAAACTACAAACCCTGAAATACATGGCTGAAACTCATTCTAAATAAGTAATAAAAAAAAAAATTTTAAGTCAATTCCTACTTTTTTTTTTCACTCTATTGCAGAAAGTCCTTTATAAATAATTTTCATTCATTTTTTTTAAATTTATCTGACGCCATCAATTGGTAGATGTATGCAACTTAAATCTAAAAAAAAAAAACTAAAATTAATTAATTAAATTTAATGAATGAATTAATATTTGAAAAAACTGTATTAACATCCAGTGTCATCCACTACAAGTTCCAAAAAATGTATTTGAACGTGAATGGATGAATAAAAAGTATTTTATGAACCATTGAAAATTTGAACAAGATATATATAGGGAGAGTGTGAGCTAATAGAAGGAATTGAATAAGTGTAATATATTCCGCAGAGCGATATAAGTTCATTTTCCCTCTGTATCACAAGTAAAGAAAGTGACCACTCCCATACAAATCAGTGGAAGAGTGACCAGCTATCACCAGCTGACAGTGGTCAATGGCGAATGTAAAAGTCACCTGAAGATCATGTTCATCCCAAACTGGCAAACCCAGGTCTACGCTCTATTTTAATATCACTTTATGGTCGTGGTAGAAGGTATAAAAGATCAAGCATCAAAGGATTTATGATTTCCCTAATAACAATTGGGTGCTCGCTCCCAGGGGGATATAATAAGGCTTGTTAAACTGCAACGCATGGTAAAAGACCTCTTGAGTAAAAGATCTTTTGAAATATTAACGCGGCATATGAATTACCATTTTTAAAGTGTTCGAAGTCTTCCTTACAAACAGATCCTACAGAGTCCTCTAATTTACTATTTATGGCATGATGCTGTCACATATATACTGTAATAGTCAAACTTATTGCAACCTTTTTTAAAAAATTGTATTGTACTGTAACAGAATGAATGTATATTATATGCTGCTATGTAGTCTGCACTCGCGGGTTTCAATCAAATAAGAAAGTTTTCTAACATTAATAATTTTTGGTTTAATTCCAGTTTCTGCAGAGCTTTGAGAAAAATATAATTTTAGTATATTGCAGCATTTTTTTTTTCCACACGAGAAGAGTTTTGGCATTTCATTCTCAGGAGAAATGAATGTGTATTATTTGAAAAATATATAATAGATGCATCACTCAACTTTTGACAGAAGACGAAATTTATTGTGGGTAGTTATATTACATGCAATTAGAGCTTTGTACTAATGAGAACAACCTGTCACTCAAATCTGACAGCAGATATTCGGTATCATGTACAATGAGACTCAGGAAATTAGCGAATGTCTGTGAGACCTTCACAGGTCGAAACAATTACATATTGATTATCAAGTAATTGATATACCATGAGTTGTTCCATCGTGATAGACCACGGACTGAGAGATGTCTACTTTAATGAGCAGTGAGGGAAGCTGACAACCCCACATTCACCCTCTTGATGAATTGTAAAGAAGATTTTTTGCGACGAGTCAACCAGAAGTGTTGTTTCTTCTGAAGTGACTGAATAGGCCGGAGATATATATTATATATATATATATATATATATATATATATATATATATATATATATATATATATATATATAGAGAGAGAGAGAGAGAGAGAGAGAGAATATTCATTTTTGGTTTCATATATGGAAATTAAAGTGTTCCCATGAATCTGAAAGTGGCCCTCTTCTTGAAGCCGTTATAGGTGTAGTATAGACCGAGACGTTACAATATGGTTCCATGCGAAGCATATATTCTACACAACGGCAAAATGTTATAAAAGAATTCTCAAAAAGAAAGATATGCATGCTCCATCATATTCTTATTTTATAAACTTGAAATTGCATATTAAGGAGAATCTGATCAAGTACCTCAATTATTGGTTAAAAAATTTAGAAACTATATTTTTTGCCACAAAATAATATCATTACAATCGTTAAATGGGATACATAAAAATAAAAATAACGATAAACAGTGTCAACTATTATATAAAAATTAGTGGTGCAATAAACATTGCCACCATTGTAAATATTAGTGTGGTTGTTTGATTAATGACATTCAGAAATATTTGCATATCAAGTCTAATAATTGCTTTCATCTTATTGGATGACACCCAAACATCAAACGTGAGAATTTCGAAACTGGATTCTCATTCGAGATGAGCACCAAACAATGGTCAAGGACCTCTTTTTTATGTACCAACTCCGGAGTTGGTATGTCATTATTTTGTCAGAGATAAGAATCGCTGTGAGCGTCCACCTTTGAGGTCTTTGTGACAGAAATAATTCAGCGTACGTGATGATCCTGTGGAAAAAAAAAAAGCAAAGCAAAACAAAGCGAGATTAGGTGTGCCCGCGAGTGTCAGGTAGGTATGTAGGATCGCTTGACAAGATGGGGGTGAAGACAAAGGATTTGAGTCACATTCTCGACTTGTTCATTCATTTATTCATTAGAATAGCTGAAGAAATCAGTGGGAATAGAATGGGTTTCTTTTTTTTTTTTTCTTCTTTCAACACGCAATGTGTTAGTTGATTATTCTTTTAGCCGTTTACATTTTTTTGGGTTTTCAGCGAAATCTTTTTTATTGTTGTATTGCTGCATAAAACAGGGTCAGTGATTTTTAAATCTCTTTGTTTTACTCTTTTAACTGTATGAATGTTGAATTTTAAAAAAAAAATATTAAACAAATGTTTTAGATATATTATATAAGCAATTGCGTATTAACCATAGAGTAGTAATAAAAAAATAAAACGCATCCTTCTATTCTAAAGGAATTAAAAGTTGGGGTAATCACTCTCCTATCTTTTTTTGTACGAGAGTTGGCCCTGTGTCGCCAATTGGCTCCTTTTCCCTGACAGCATTTATTTAGAAAACTCTGTTTACTCTGAAAATTCTGAGAAATTCCTGAAATTCTTCTCCTCAAGTCATACACTTATTTAACAATATGCTTATTAAAGATAATTAGATGCAAGAAATGTTATTTTGCTTATAACCCTGATCATTTTGTATTAAATAGAATAAAACATTACAAAAGTTCTTCATTGGCGCAACAGCGAGATGGTGGACCAAGAACGTCTGCCTATTGGCAGATTTCGAGACAGGAGACGGAGTAGGGTTTTCAGCCCTACAGTTTAAAGTGGACCCGGGACATACAGTTTAAAGTGGATTCCGGACAAACATCCATGGCACAGCTGGGACTCAAATCCAAACCTGTGACACTGAGTGCCAGAGCGCTAGTTTACTAAAAGTTCAAATAAATGATTTCTTTATTTTTTTAACCCTTTTGAAGGAAAAATATTACACAATAAAATTTATTAACAAAATATAAATACAAAATATTTAGAAAATTAAATTTACATTTATTTACAGTTAAAGAAATTAACCATTTCTTTTCTTTTCATTTATCTTCTTTCATTAATTTAGACTTTTTCTTCCTTCGCTTCAGCAGTAAAGCTATTATTACATATGTTAAGCTGCAAACTAAAAGTCACATGATGAGTGATCATGTGAGAAATATATTTTCTCCAAATTGGCTATTATATTACATAATGGTATTATATTGAGGCTTCTATTATATTATGGTATTCATACGATTTCGTTTTTATGCGATTAGAATGTTGGTAAAACTCTCTTTAATACTATGCCCAAAAAATAAGACTAATTTTTTTTTTCAAAAACTCTTTATTTATTATTCGAAATTTATTTCATTGCCTTCAAAGTAATCCCCTCCGGACACAATGCACTTATGCCTTATGATTTTTTCCAATCCTCAATGCATGCTAAAAAGTCATTGGCCGGGATGGCCTTCGAA
This sequence comes from Caerostris extrusa, assembly GCA_021605095.1. Lineage (NCBI taxonomy): Eukaryota > Metazoa > Arthropoda > Arachnida > Araneae > Araneidae > Caerostris > Caerostris extrusa. The sequence continues at coordinate 36,601 of BPLR01002590.1, forward strand.
GAGCGCCATTTAACGATGAATCTCTTCAATCGACTCAAAACGGTGTCCCCGGAGTGGTCTTTTGAGTTAAGGGAATAGCCAGAAGTCGTACGGTGCTAAATCAGGTGAATACGGTGGTTGTGGAACGATATGAGTTTCATTTTTGATGAAAATCACGAAGAATCAATGTAGTGTGAGATGGCGCATTATCGTGATGCAAAAACCAAGAGTTGTCTTTCGTAAATGTGGCCTCTTTTTGCGAATAGCTTCAAGCAAACGACGCATAACACTCAAATAATATTCCTTGTTGACAGTTTGGCCCGGCGGAAGGCATTCATAATGCACCACACCATGATAATCGAAGGAAACAATCAACTTGATTTTTGAGCGACTTTGGCGTGCTCTTTTCGGTCTTGCTTCTTTGTCACGATATTCGCTCGATGGATCGGTTGTTTCCGGGTCGTAAGCATAAATCCAAGTCTCATCTCTAGTCATGATGCATTTCAACTTGTCCTGATAGTCAGGAAACATTGTTTCACACACTTCAAAGCGACGATGCTTTTCCAAAAATTCAGTGTTTTCGGTGCCAATCAAGATTTGACGCGTTTGACGCCGAAACCATCTTTTAAAGGGAATTTTGAAATTCCAACATCATCAGCAAGGACTCTAATTGTAAATCGACGGTATGCAAGCACTAAATCTTTTTATTTTTCAATTCTCTCTATTAGCTCACACTCGCCTTATATATTTCTTGTTCAAATTTTAAATCGTTAATAAAATATTTCTTATTCATCCACTCAAGTTCAAATACATTTTTTTAACTTGTAGTGGATGATTAAATTTAATTAATTAATTTTAGTTTATTTTAGATTTAAGATGCATATATCTACCAATAGATGGCGTAAGATAAACTTAAAAAAATGAATGAAAATTATTTATAAAGGACTTTCTGCAATATAGTGAAAAAAAAAGAAGGAATTGACTTTAAAAATTTGTTTTTATATTACTTGTTTGGACGTGAGCTCGTCTGTTGAGGTTGATGGTCGACCAGAGGGCACTTCGTCTTCAACACGTTCTCTGCATTCGTTGAACTGTTTATACCCCTTCTAAACATTTCTTTCCGATGTATGAATGCTCACCGAATGCCTTCTGCAATATTCTATACGTTTCCGAAACAAAATTGAATGCAAGTTCTTTGCACAATTAAATCAGACATTTTTAAAATCGCCGGAATCAGTTTTAGCGTTACACAAAACCAAGCGTAACTCAAGCATTAATGAATATTTTGCGTGAAATTTCACAGATGTCAAGGGCAGTGCCAAATTGAAATTGAAACTCCATAAGCCCCCGAATTTTAAATTGAAAATTAGTTTTACTTTTGAGCACAGTAGTATAACACAGTAGTTCTATAACACGATTCAGGAAATCAGGAAAATCCTCCTCTTAAATAAATACTTCTGCAACAAACTTGAAACTAATTGTGCTACTAATAAAATAATATGTTTTAAAAGATGCCGGCTTTCACTTGAGCGCGGATATTATGTTAGATGTACTTACAGAAATTTTAAAATTTATGATTCTAGTTAAAGGTTTACTAATGATTTGGCCAGGCGAAAAAAATTGTCTACCAGATAATTTCTGGAGAAGATAAAATTAATTTTTTGGAGACTTGAGCAAATGACTGCTGGTATTTAAAAAATATCTGTTTGAAAGCTTTAGTATAACAAGCAACATAAAAAAAAAAAATTTTTTTAAGTCAATTCCTACTTTTTTTCACTATATTGCAGAAAGTCCTTTATAAATAAATTTTCATTCATTTTTTTTTAAGTTTATCTATCGCCATCTATTGGTAGATATTTGCAACTTAAATCTAAAAAAAAAAAAAAACTAAAACTAATTAATTAAATTTAATTACTGAATTAATATTTGAAAAATACATTAACATCCAGTGTCATCCACTACAAGTTAAAAAAAAATATATTTGAACTTGAATGGATGAATACAAAGTTGAATTGAAAGAATAAAAGAATAATTAATTTTATTATTTTTTTAATTCATCTCACTATACAAATTTTGCAACAAGTAGCCTTAATAATGAATAAGAAAGAAAAGAATAACAAATAAATTATTTATTAAATTGAAAAAGTGCTAAGAGTTAAGCAATTAATTATGCATATTTAAGAATTACAAAATGTATATTTGTCAAAAACAAAAATTAATACCAAAAGCTGGTTAGCAAAACGAATTATAATAATTTCTGAAAATAATAGTTATTATATAAAGAAGAAAAATTGTTCTAAAAATTTTATTACAAAAATGAAATTCTGTGATTACATCTTTTTTAATATTATTTATTAATCACAATAAAATATTCTATTTACGATAAATTTGCCAGATCGAAAAATAATTAATTATTTATAATCATAAAAAAATATAATCATTCATAATTTCATTTACCTTGAATTTTCAATCCATTTTCAGTAACATTTATAATAATGGAAAAAGCAACCATTTACGAACGAAAAGCTTCTATGCAACAGTTATTGGACATAACAGTTACTTTTTCTAGAAAATATTGATAAAACCTGATCAAGTATACTGCTGTCAAAGGGAATTATGTTTGCTTTAGAACTACAAGAACAGCGATTTTATTGAACAAAGGAACAAAAGAATATGAAAAAGAATAATAAATAGAGTATTCGTTTTGTCAACATGGGATACGGGTGCGTTATTTTTATTTATTTTTTTTTTCTCCCGCATTTTGTATCTTTTTATAGATTTTTCCCTCTTTTGGCGTTCGTTCAAACGAAAACAAAAATCTTCTGTAAAATAAAAGATAGATTCGTGAGCGTGCTCTTTTAGCAAAAAGGATTTCCACATTTTTTGGTAAATTGCTTTGAAATTATTACAAAGATTTATTGTTGTCATCTTTTATTTTCCACATTAGAGTATTAAATCTTTACCTGATATTTTTTATAGTATAATAAAAGAAAACACAAAACTGAAATAAAAGGTTTATTGAATCTACAAAAACAATAAATTGAATGAAACATTGAAATGTTTTATCGAATTAAAAAGAATTATAAATTGAACGAATCATTGAAATGTTTTATTGAATTAAAAAGAATTATAAATGGAACGAATCATTGAAATGTTTTATTGAATTAAAAGAATTATAAATGAAATGAATCATTGAAATGCTTTATTGAATTAAAAGAATTATAAATTTTAATTTGATTTTCTCATTATAGCTAAGAACTTTTACAAATCTAATGCAACAATCTACCTGAATTTAAATATATTATTCAAATAATTTTGAGACATAAATTTCTTATTTCTTATTTTTTATCAATTGAAATAATTTCAATGATAAATAAAATTTATAGGAAAAATTTTGAAAAGAGACCTTTTATGTAAACTTTTTTTTTTTCATATCATTTCCATAATAAAAAAATAAATAAAAGATTTAATCAATAATTACAAAAGCAAAAAAAAAAAGTCTACCAAAATAAATACCAAAAATGTTCATAAATAAAATAAAGTTAAATTAAATTCCAGAAAATCGTAAACAAATATATTATTTTTATAAATTAGAAATAAGTTAATAAAATTACTAAAGAATATGTAAAGATAAAATAGTCTCTTTAATAATTGTTATTTTTTTTTTAAACATTATGTTTCGATAAATTATAAATATGTTCTTTAAAAAAATTTATTACGTAGAAATATTAAGAATAAACCTTCACGTTTATATTAAATTTTTGTTCTGGAATGATTCAAATCCAATTTTTAATGAAGTTTTCAATAGAAAATGATAAATTATTTGTTTGATCTTTTTAATCTTTAATTAATTAATTAATAATAACAATGATATAGGCGATATTACATAAGACAACAATAAAAATGTTTATAGTAGTTTTTTACATAAAAACTAACAAATTAAGAAACTATTAACAAATTTGACAACTAAATGAATATTATTCTAAAATTATAGAAGGAAAACAATATTTCTTACAGATTGGCAAAAAAAAAAAAATAAATTTGACGTTCTTCTCATTTTTCCAAACTATAATGATGAATAGAATTTTTGGAATAAAATTTGGGTTTTAAATATTTACAACTTAAATTAGGTTTAAAACCGGAATCAAATAAAAGTCACTTACCTTTCAATCAAATAAAACACCCACGTTCTATAAAAACTAAATCAAGAATAAAGAACAATTTTTAATTTCACAGTTTTTTATTCCAAACTTTGTCCAGAGAATGTTTTAAAATACATGAATGGCAGACGATTATTGTTTTATTGTTAGTTAGATCACGTACTTCGTGAGTTGCAGTTAAGCGTGCCATGTGTGGGCGTTCTTGTTATATGAAGCCCACCTGACCCAGAAATAAAAAAGATCGTTTGGCTCAATTAGCTGTACTTTTGGTGTCGAAGTTTCTAATATGGGGCAAAGCAAAGATGGAACCGAAGATATTTTGATTTAAGAACGTTTGTTATGCAGATGATGCTTCAGAGAACATCTTCACAGAGATAAAAGTTTCGTTGACTCCTATTTTGTTCGGTCAAAGATCCATGTGCGATTAAATTAAATATTTTTATAATACTTTGTATATATTTAGATGTATGGAAAGTAAAAAATAAATACATATTGAAATAGATAAAATTATGAAATAAATTTCCTTAAAAAATAGAAAAAGATTTTTTTATAAAATAATTAAAAATATTATTATTTCTTCTATTTAATATTAACTTTTGGAATTATATTTATTTTATAAGACTGTTTAAAAAATCTGGCAATGAAAAACAATTAAATGCGTGATTAAAATAATAAAAAAATTAATTAATATATAAAAATTTATGTATAGTAATTTTAAAAATAAAATATTTAATAATAAAAAATAATAAAATATTCATGTATTAACATAAAATAATTTGTAACTTCATTTTTAACTCCAAACACTTTTTGAAATTAGAGAAAAGGAAATATAAAATAGAGTACGTAAAACATTATAATTATTTTTAATAAGTAGTGCTATTCATTAATTTTTCCTTAATGATTTAGAAATAATAAATATTTTCGAATTAATTTATTATGTTTTATTTAGAACAATTTCCTTTTATTTTTTATTTTGAAATTTATCATTTACTAAAAAGGAATGTCAGAACGCTTTTTCAGGAAATTTGGCTAAATTTTTGTCTCTGTTGAATTCAGTATTTAATTGGAAAGAAATATTCTAATAACATTTTTTGTTTTCCATAAGAACAATGTCAATATTTTATCAATGTTTAAATCAAATGAGAAATTTCTTACATGTTAACAAATATTCTATTAAAGTTTCAAAATCAGGTTACTATATATTCTATTTTAAAATAAATGTTAATATTAAATAATGATTACATTGAAATTTGTTTTGACTTTAAAATAATATGTATTTCCATTATTTATATTTTTAATGTTGAAATTTTATAATAAGAGGCGAATTCTTTTTTTTTTACTTGAAATACTTTCTAATTAAAAAGAAAATAATATAAACATTCTGAAAAGTCAATTAAAAATGCAAAGATAATTCATTTGAATAGTTTCAAAAAACTCACAGCTAGTAGCCATTGCTTTATTTTCTTTATGTAGTCCAGGGGTGGCCAATCAGCGGCCCGCTTTGAAAAATTTTCCGGCTCGTGAAATTTATCGCACTTTTACAAAATATATATTTTTAAAATGGCCAAAGTAGAGAAAACCAATGTATTAAAAATTACATTATTTGTGCATCCATATATTCAAAAATAACTGTCGAAATTATGAGAAAAAATTAACTTTGATTTTAAAATAATATTTCTTATGAATATATGAAAGATATTGCCTATTTTATTTATGAGTTCGCAGAATAATTAAATTTTATTCTGCGAACTCATGATGAGTGGAGAAACAAATATCGCAGTGTAGAAAAATAAAAAACTTTAATGATTTCATTTTTTTTATTTCATTTACATTTATATATTTTTTTTATATTTCATTTTTAGTGTTATATATTCCTTTACAGAGTGCGTTTAGTATCATTATTTTTATGTTGTCTATGTATACATGCTCATTATATTTGAATTTCCTTTTTCACTCCAAAAAAAAATGTCTATAGTGAGTCTAAATCTAATATGGAGATATATAATTTTATATGCGGGCCGTGGAGTTAGGTTGCATTTTCAAAGTGGCCTGCAAGATCATTTGGGTTGACCACCCTGAAGTAGAATATCAAATTTTTAGCCCTCACTATTTTACACCCAACAAATTTAAAATAGCGATTGTTCTTCAGAATAAATAAAAAATTTAAAAACAAAATAAAAATATAAACATTTAACTAGAGAATAATTAATCATCACGTCTCAAAACAATGACCATAAGAAGGAAAAAAAAGAAATTCTTTTTTTGCGTTGTGCCCAGTAGTTATCTGTGAATAGATCGTTCTGGGGATGACCAAACGACATTTTACGAGGCGGGACGAATATAGTCTTCTGTAATTAGGATTCACAATGAGGAGCTGTTTCCTCTTCACATGCCCAGCTGAAGAACGCGATACACCAGTTGATCTTTCCACTCCTTGCCCCATTCGTTTCGGAAAAACAAAAGGTTGTTTATTCTTTATTTTATAGGAGCAGATATTAATTTCCCGTTTTCATTTCGCTATTCTGCCGAAGTGCTATTATTTGTGATTAAATGGTATGTGACTAGAATCATAAAAGTGTTTATAAATAGAAATAATAGAGGCTTTTTGCTTTGAATTTCAACACAACTTGAAGATTCAAAACCACAAATATTTATTTAAATATCAGACGTTGTCGAACAGAACAACTGCAATTTCAGCAACTGATATTTATTACGAATATTAAAACCAGCGAACAAAACACTTTGACACACCAACGTGGCTTCTATACTCTCCACCATCTTCGGTCCTCTCGACAATCCACGATCTTCCTTGGTCCATCGACATTTACTGATCCTCTCGACCTTTCATGAATCCACCTTAGACCTGTTAACCTTTCCTCGATCTTCTTTTGGTCTTGTCGATCTTACTCGATACACCTTAGTCCTGCCCACTTTTCCTCTTTCCTTCTTGGTCCTGTCGTCCTTTCCTCGATCCTCCTTGATCCTGTAGCCTTCCTAAATCCGTTCGATACGTCCGTTCAATATTCACTTGGTCCTGTCGACTTTTCCTGGATACTTCGTAGTCCTGTCGACTATTCCTCGATACTCCTTAGTCTTGTCTATCTTTGTTCGATCCCTTTGACGATCCGCGATCTTACTTTTGGTCCTGCCGACTTTTCCTCAATCCTCCTTGGTACAATCAACATTTCCTCGAACCTCTCGACCTTTCATCAATCCACCTTAGACCTGTTAACCTTTCCTCTATCTTCTTTGGTCTTGTCGATCTTACTCGATACACCTTAGTCCTACAGACTTTTCTTCGATCCTCTCAACCTTCTTCGATCCTGTCGACTTCCTAAATCCGTTCGACATTCTTCGATCCTCTTGGTCCTGTTGACCTTCGATACTCCTTAGTCCTGTTGGCTTTTCCTCGATCTTCCTTGATCCTGCAGACTTTTACTCAATATTCTCTACTATCTTTGATCCTATCGACTTACAAAATCCATTCGACTTCTTCGGCCCTCTTGCTCCTGTCTACCTTTCCTCGATATTCTTTTACTCGTATTGTCTCTTCCTCCGAGCTCTCTGTTCTACGATCTGACCACTTTTTCTCTTATAGCCTTTTTTTTTTCACTCAAATTAGCCATGGATAATGAGACATCATGAAATTAGTTATTGTCTGTTTGCCCTTCACTGATAAAAAATTACAAATGAGTTATGGACTATCTGATGAGTTACTGCATCGCATGATTGGTGATAGACAATAAGCTGAGGAAGTGTCCACTTCAAAAAAAGATGTGAGAGAAACTGACTTCTTGAAGGACGGATTTTCTTAAATGGAGATTTTTGGAAAAGGAGAGAAGAGTATTCTGCAGTGAGTCGAAATTGTTGTTTTTCTTCTTTTCTGTAAAGTGACTGAACGGGTCGAAGATTCCACATGTTTACAAAGTGAGCCTCTTGTAGTTTCGCGTATCACGCCGTGTGATAATTAAGGTCTGCCGCAAACCGGGTGCATCATATTCGTCGTTGAATCGAGATCTCTGAAAATCTCCGTCCTTGGAGTGAACTGCATATATATATATATATAATGCTTGTAAATAAAAATTAAAGTGTTCTCATGAACATGAATTCTACTTTTAAACCTTTATTGGTCAATTTCTAAAAAGTTTTTACACTGGTAATAAATTTTTTTTTAAAAAAGTATCGTATTGAAGTAATATATTTTGTAAACCATCTCTCAGTTCTGAAATAAACAGATATGCAGACGAAAACGTCGTTAGGAATGTTTTCATTACTTAAAAATAACGAACATTTTTTATTGTTCTTTAAATGCAGCTTACCAAATTCGCGGATAAACATATTTATATGCAAATTTGATAATAGACGTGTCCAAGATGGCATTCCAAATTTCCTTTTTATTTAAATGACAACTACTCAAAAGAAAGACCAGTTAATTGGTTAGGAAATTAACAACTGCCTTCTCTCGGGATAAAACAAAAAGGAGGCAATTTCGACAACAGGTGAAATCTTTGTGTTGCTGTCGTTTGTCATTTGAATAACAAAAATATCTCTGCGATCGGACAATTGCATATTATTGTTGAATTAAATGACAAACTAGCGCAAGGAGCCATTTTTATTTCCGTTTTTAAGTAGCGTTTTTTTTTCTTTAAATTAGAAAATAACGTTTTTCTAGTATTTCAGTTTAGAAGAGCTTTTTATGTGGAATTATCTAAAAAATTTTTTTTTTTTTTTTTTTTTTTTTTTGTCTTTTATTTAATTTGGACAAAAATATATAGGCTATATTGCTAGTATGAATATAGGAAAACACTATGGAAAAAAAATTATGAAGCATATTTTTATAGAGGATTTCATGCTACATCAAAATCTATTTACGAAAAATATTTCATCTTTTAGAACTTAGAAATTTGTGAAAATATAAGAAAATTTGTTTTGTTTAAATAATTTAGGTTATTCGTACATTATCTAAGCAATTACATTTCTAAATTTTGGTTTCCGTTCATAATCATATTATTAGCATTCAGTAGAATTATATAATAAGCTGGCTTAACAAAAAAATTCTACGAACTTTATCTGTTTAATTTGTGGCATATTAATTTATCTTTTTTGTAGCATATAGATTTGTCATTTTGTAGTATATTAATTCTTTTTTTTTTTTGTAAATAAAGAAATTAGAGCATTGATAATAAACTATTTCTTTTAAGCTTAATTTTTGTTGTTACAATTTATCAATGATTCACGTTGTCGCAAAGCCAAAATGTTCCAATAAATTTGATCCTTCAACAATGAAAAATATTCCATTATATTTTCATTGTTTACGTTTACAGATGGTAGGCAAAATAATGGAATCACTTTTATGCATCATTATTTTTATTAATATGGTGTGGCTCCACCATTAACAATAGGGACAACAACAACAACTTGACAGTGGAAACGATGTATACAGATATCACCAAACAAAATGTTCTATTGAATTTGATCATTCAACAATGAAAAATATTCCAATATATTTTCATTGTTTACATTTACAGATGGTAGGCAAAATAATGGAATCACTTTTATGTATTATTAATATGGTGTTGGTTCACCATTAACAATAGGGACAACAACAATAACTTGACGGTGGAAGCGATGTATACAAATATCTCACACAGGATAACAGAATTTTATACCATTTTTGCTGTAAAAATATCTGCAAATGATGAAAATGAAGGAAATGACAGATTCATGCCGCTCAAGATATTCATATAAAGGCACAATGATGCTAAAGTCTGGTGGCGAATGTAACTGTTTCATTTAATCCACATGATGCTCATTGCTATATGGACTAGATCATTATCCGCCTAGAACAAAGGACAGCCACCAGGAAGCCTGTACCATTGACGAACGTGATTCTGGGTACATTTAAGCAAGTGTAGACTGTTAACCAAACCTTCAGATATGTCACCCCCAATACTATTTAAGATCCGTCTCAGTGTTTTGCAGTTGGAACCAAACAGTCTGGATATAATGCTATAGCGACACGTCGTCAATTATAAATTATTTTGTAATGGGAAACGACGGATGACCACTCCACAACATTATTTTTTTTTTCTTTCAAGATTTAATTTATTTTTCAAGATTTTTAATTAATTTTAATTTTTATTCAAGATTTAATTTTTTATTTCAATTTTATTCATCCACCTAGTAGAATATTTCTTCCTCTAGCATATTTAGAGATAATATAAATTGTTGAAACAGAATCACAAACATTCACATTTAAAATAAGACCTTCTTTGATTTGACTTGATGAATAGATGATTGCTTTCAATTTTAAAATTGCTTGGAGAAAAGACACAGTTTAGAACAGAGAAGAAAACAAGATCGAAATAATTTAGTCAGCAATTTTTGTCTTTTGTAATAGAGAGATTTGTTATGAACTATTTTTTACCAACTATTTTTCAGGTTCAATCTTAAGGCATGGGTGATCCTTTTCTGCTTATTAAATGAAATCAAACTGTATGTTTGACATTTGAAAAAAAGATTGGCACCTACTGGCGTGTTGCAGTCGAACTAGCAAGTGGATTTGGAAAAAAGAAAGCATTTGCATCTAGCCATAATAAGAAAATGACTAAAGTATACAGTTCTCGCGTAGCTTTGGTGGTTCAATGGTAGAATGCTCCGCTTTTGAGCGGGCGCCTTGGGTTAGATTCCTGATTGATGCTATGAGTTTTTTCCTTGTTTTTTAATATCTATCCAGAGCTTTCTGGACAGCATACCATCTAAGTAATTTTTCCTTGCCTTGTGGTCTAGCCTTTGCTACCACAACAACTGTATTGTTACAGTGTATTCATATATCTCCCTGAAACAAATAACAAGAGACCAACGTAGGCCCTCAGCAGTAACTGGCGCAGTGAGTATGCAGGTTTGGTTTGTCGCTCTACGGTCGTCTTGTGCACACGAGGACTAATTAGACCGGGACCTACAGTTTAACGGGGGTGGGGGATTCCGAACCACTACAAACATCCATTCCATGACCAGGAGTGAGCATGCAGGCGGACTCAGGTGCGAATCCGTTGGTGGCGTCTCCACACGCTGCTTCCCGTTGCTAGGAGATTTGATGGCGATTGTGACAATGTTTGTAAAGTTTTTTACATCGATATTTAAGCTGTATGATGAGAATTTTCAGAGTTTTCTAGCATAAGACATGTAAATGCAAGCCAGTTATCTCTAAAAGTCCTTCCTGTTGGCAAAGCCTTCTGCCTCATCACCCGCCAGTGGATTGTTTATTATAAGTGTGAGCAAGAGGCTAACCGATGACCAATAAAAAAGTGTTTGTTGCACACTTTTTTATTCCTTCGTCATCATCGGCGCAACAGCCCCATGGTGGTCCAATGGGCCTGTTTTTTATTCCTTATGTCAAACAAATATTTTCTATTCATTTCAGAAACTGGAATAAAGTAGAGAAGATATACCGGCTATTCTCTTTTTTGTCAGCAAAAAAAAGCATCTCTTTTGTTCCAACTTTAAAAAAAAATATTTTTTTCGAAGAAATGTCCATCTTTGTTTCTATAAAAACAACAAAAGTCCATAGTTTAGATTCCTCTTTCAAACCAATCCTGAATCCTTCAAGCAACTGACCAAAGATGGCCAACCGATTGATTGTTATTGCTCGCGTGTCTTGTCCACAGCGTCATTAACCCACTGAATCCTCCCCCCTCCCTTTGCTTTCCTCCGGACCCGTCACAACAAACAATGGGGCCTCCACCAAGGCCCCGGGGCCCACTCTCCTCAAACTTTCCCATGGCCTTGAGCCAATCAGAAAAAAAAACCCTTTTGATCGATATCGAAGCCCCTTGCGTGATGTCTGCGCTGATGGATAAAGATGGGTCCCTCTGATAAATAGATATATATTGGGATTGTTTCATGTGCTTCCCCCCTGGACCAATTAAGGGGAAAGGGTGGTGCTGGACCGCAGAGCAAGGTCAAACGAATCTGCAGGCGATATTTATCAACTTCGGTAGTTATCTACAATCAATTTGGCATAGGAAGTTATGGCGGGCAAACATGGCAGCACTAATATCTTGAGCATTGTAACGGTTTCTGTAATTAGGAGACTGCACATTAAACAGCAATTGTTTTTATTCTTTTTCCATCTAAGAGGAAAATCGAGTGTTGATAAGGATTTGCTTTTAATGCCTAACGTTTGTTCTTCTCAATGTTAACTACTACATAATTCAGCGGTTCTCAACTTTTTTTTTCCTAACGAAGGCAATTCTCCATTAACCGAGTTCTGTTTTAGCACTATCCTCTTTGTAAATAAAGGTGGGGAGTAAAAATCCTTCAGGAGTCGGTTTAAAAATCTATAAGAATAATTTTTAATTTTTTCAAATTCTGAGAATTAGTGTTAGAATTAAATGTTAAGGAAGCAATTCATTTGTTTTCTTCAATAATACACCCTTTAGCAACAACAGTGATTTAGCAACATATCAGGTTGAAGCACTTTACTCAACACTGAGGCTTATAAAAATGTATTTTGATGAATAATGAAAAAATAATTTATAGAAGCTAGTATATTTTTTAAGAAAATAAGATTTAAGATTACATATGTGCTTAAAATGTATGATTTTCTTTTGTTAGCCTTAAATTATTCTATAATATTTTGGTACCTGTCCATTTGGTACTGTTATTTTTACAGGATATATGTATCTTTCGGCCTGATGGTCGAGGGATGAGCGCTCTGGCTCTATGTGCCACAGGTTTTGGATTCGATGGATATTTAGTATATTGTTCGGTGGATATTTCGGATTCGATGGATATTTGTAGTATATTGTTCGGTGGATATTTCGGATTCGATGGATATTTGCAGTATATTGTTCGGTGGATATTTCGGATTGGATGGATATTTGTATCTGCCAATACGCAGATGGCCTTGGCACACCATGGGGATGTTGCGCCAATGAAGAGGAAGATATGTATCTTTGGTAAGAAAATTTAGAGCTTTTGAACTTCTGTTTAGTGAGTGCAAATAGCACACTTTTTAAACTCTTAAAACATGCCTTTTTTATGAAAAAACTATTTTTATAGATGGACAGTTTTAACAAAGTTATTAAATTTATTTCACAAATTCTTCTAAATCCATAATACATAAAATTGCAGAAATGAATCTGGATTAGGAGTTAGGAATCAGTATTAAAAATTCGAATTAGAAATCAGAAATGTTTTGATATCTCCATTCCCTGAATATAATTATAAGTATTGACTAATTTTATTTATTTTGTGTTTCTAGCAGATAGACAGCTCACACAGCAGATTCAGCTTGTTTTGTACATTACAATAATAAAAGTTATAACGGAATATTACTCTCAGCTTAAGAATATGTGTATTTAAATTATAATTAGTATTTCATCTCATCCTGTAAAAGCGGCCTGATGGCCAAATTGCTAGCGCTCTGGCCTTTGGTACCACAGGCTTCAAGTTCGGAATTCTTGTTTGTTACTGGATCGGAATCTACGGTAAACTGTAGATCTCCGTCTAATTAATCTAAATTGAGCACAAAGTGACCGTAGAGGGACAGATCCAACTATCCTGTAAAAATCAGCCAATTAAATATCCTGGGGAGTTAATTTAATTTGTAGCTTATTTTGAATTAAATTGTCGTTAGTGCGATAGTGTTATATGTATCACTGTATGTGATAGTGTTATATGTATCTAGTCCCTATTTATTTTGTCGTACGTTAATTCCTAAACAACCTTATCACTTTCAAATAACCCAAGGGTTCACATAAAAACTAAATGATGACTTAATAACAAACCTTCAGAAATATCACACCATTATACTTTTCTGGTTTTGATGGCTTCACAATTCTTTGAGTGTCCATTCATATTTACGATCCCAACATGTATTAACAGCACACGGAGCACGAACCTTTCTCCGAATTTGTCTATTACAAAAATCTTCCGATAAAAATTTCATGTTCCGCCTCATACGATTTGAGATCCATGGAAGGCCGTGAGCCTCGATCAGAAGACCGGCATCATCGTAAAAATTTAAGGAGCCTTATAAGACTGCGACTTTTCTTTCTTTCTTTTTAATCTCGCTCGGTGCTTCTTCAAAGCCCTTACAATAAGTCACGCTCCCACTTTTAAAGCCAATCGCGTTATTTTGTTGGTTTTTGCGGAAACTCGCATTCGCCGAGAACGTGCCTCTGCCACTTGTAGTTGATAAATATTAAATTACGAGATAGCGCGTGGTTGTTGTCTATAGTGTCTTTTAAGTTGGTCCAAAAATATGAATGTCTTCTCCTTGAACTAAATTCTTATAAAGAAATAGAAATTACAAATTCTACTATCGTGTGATACTGAGAGGAATCTAGGCCTATAAAACCCATAATTTGTTGTAAGCCTGGTTTTATATCCTCTTTGTCTCTAAAGTTTAAAATTGTGTCTAGTTTTATTTTATGCATGTAGCACTTTATCAATATACATATTTGGATTCCAGAATGAATTTGAAAACTAGTGTTATTGAAAAAACAAAATATGAATGAATATATAATATGAATGCACTAATACATATAATTCGGTGTCAGAAAATAAAACTTATTAACTTTTTATATCGAAGAGATAATCTCCTTTTTTTCATAGCTAGCATGGATGTCAATAAAATGTATTTTAATGTAAATAATATATCAATAGGTTGTTTATTTAGTATAGCATAAATTTTAATAGTTGCAATATATATATAGCCTGATAGCCGACTGACCAGAGCTCTGGCGCTCGGTGTTACAGGTTTTGGATTCGAGTCTCCGCGGTGGCAGGGATGTTTGTATTGGTTTGGAATACCCTTCAAGCAGTAGGTCCCGGTCAAATGTGACTGAAGATCAGTGGGCGTAGGGCTGGCAGCCCTGCCACTTAAGAAGAAAAACATATCCTGCCTCGAAATCTAAAAATAAGTAGACGATCCACTATGGGACTGTTGCGCCAATAAAGGAGAAGAAATAGCTAGACAACATTGTTTTATGTATACATAAAGCTCCAAATAATAAAGAATCAAAAGAATCTGTTTTATTACTTTCAATTGAAGAATGTGTGTATTGAAATTATAATCAATATTTCATCTCATGCTGTAAAAATCAAACATTTAAGTATCATGGATGGTTCATTTAATATGTAGCTTAATTTGAATAGCCGTAAGGGAGATTTGGTGTTACATGAAAGATATATTCAATATCGATTTATTCCGCCGTACGTTAATTCCTAAACACCCTTATCACTTTCAAATAAACCAAGGCTTCACATAAAAACTAAATGATGACTTAATAAACAAACCTTCGGTCTTGACGACTTCACAATTCCTTGAGTGTCCATTCATATTTACGATCCCAACTTGTATTAAACAGCACACGGCGCACGACACTTTCTCCGAATTTGTCTATTACAAAAATCTACCCATAAAAATGTCATGTTCCGCCTCATACGCTTTTAAGATCCCTGGAAGGCTGTGAGCCTCGATGAGAAGACCGGCATCATCGTAAAATTTAAGGAGCCTTACATGACTGCGACTTTTTTTCTTCTTTTTAATCTTCCTCAGAGCTTTTTCAAAGCACTTACAATGAGTCACGCTCCCACTTTTAAAGCCAATCGTTTTGTTTTTGTTGAAACTCGCATTCGCCGAGAACGTGCCTCTCTGCCGTTTGAAGTTGATAAATATTAAATTATGAGAACGATCGTGGGGTCTGTAGTGTCTTTTAAGTTGTTCGGGAATTATAAATGCCTTCTTGAAATAAATCTCTTATTATGCTTGAAATTACAAAGCCTACTATCATGTGGTACTGAAATGAATCTACGTCTATAAATCCATATTTTGTTGTTAAGTCTGATTTTTATATCATCTGTGCCTGTAGAATATAACTTTTGTCTATTTTTATTTTACGCAAATACACATGATACTTCCCAAATTTTGCAAAAATTTTTTGATCCTAGAATTAATTGAAAAATTTGTGTTATTGAAGAATCAAAATGAATGAATAAATGATATGGATGAACTAGCACATATAATTCGGCTGCAGAAAATAAAAACTATTAACTCTTTTATATCAAAGAGATAATCAGCACCTTTTTTTTATTGCTACCATGGATGTCAGTAAAATGTACTTTAATGTGAATAAGGAATAAATAGATTGCTTATTTAGAATTGAATAAACATTAATAGAAGGCAATATATATATATACAGCCTGATGGCCGAGTGACCAGCGCTCTGGCGACCGGTGCCAGGAATGTTTGTATTTTTGGAATCCACTTTAAATCGTAATTACCAGTCTATTATGACTGCAAGAGCATTGGTCCTAACATTGACAACCCTATATAATAAAAAGTCAGTGGCCTGATGGGCCAATTGGCTAGCGCTCCGGCCTCAGGTACCAATGGCTTCAGGTTCGAATCCTGGCCGTGAAATGAATATTATTAGAGAATCGGGACCCCCGTTTGACTGTACGTCCATGGCCAATTATCCCAAAGTGTGCACAAAATGACCGTTGAGCGACAAACCAAACCTGCCAATTATAAATATAATGCTTGACTAACTCAATTTATTTTGTCTTTCTTGATATACAACATCGTTTTATACATCATAATAAAGTTCCTAGAGAATCTGTTTTATTACTTTCAATTTTATAATATGTGTATATAAATTATAATCAGTATTTCATCTCATCGTGTAAAAACTAAACATTTAAGTATCCTGAAGGGTTTATTTAATATATAGCTTATTTTGTCTAAATATCAGCAATAACCAGTACTGTTTTATTCCGCCGTACGTTAATTCTAAACACCCTTATCACTTTCAAATAAACCAAAGCTTCACATAAAATCTAAATGATGACTTAATAACAAACCTTCGGTCTTGACGACTTCACAATTCCTTGAGTGTCCATTCATATTTACGATCCCAACTTGTATTAAACAGCACACGGCGCACGACACTTTCTCCGAATTTGTCTATTACAAAAATCTACCCATAAAAATTTTATGTTCTGCCTCATACGCTTTTAAGATCCCTTGGAAGGCTGTGAACCTCGATCAGAAGACCGGCATCATCGTAAAATTTAAGAAGTCTTATACGACTGCGGTTTTTTATTGTTTTTAATCTCGTTCGATGCTTCTTCTCTTCAAAGCACTTACAATAAGTCACGCCCCCACTTTTAAAGCCAATCGCTTTGTTTTTGTTGGTTTTTGCGGAAACTCGCATTCGCCGAGAACGTGCCTCTCTGCCACTTGAAGTTGATAAATATTAAATTATGAGAAAGCGCGCGGTTGTCTATGGTATGCCTTTTAAGTTGGTCGAGAAATATAAACGTCTTCTGCTTGAAATAAATTTCTTAGAAAGAAATTACAAACCATACTGTCGTGTGGTATTGAGATGAATCTGCATCTATAAAACCCATACTTTGTTTGATATAATAGAATGAACTAGCACATATATTTTGGCGTCAGAAAATTAGACTTATTAACATTTCTATGCCAAAGAGATAAGCTCATTTCTTCATTGCAAGCATGGATATCAGTAAATATTAATAGAAACTGAATAAATATTAATAGATGCAATATCATATATGTATATAAATCTTGATGGCTTAGTGAGTAGCGCTATGGCGGCCGGTGCTATGGGTATTTGTAGTGGTTTGGAATCCATTTTAAGCCATAGATCCCTAGACTATCGTTGCAAGAGGGTTGGGTGTAAAGCTGACAACACTACCCCGTAAAAAGAAAGCGGCCAGATGGACAATTGGCAAGCGTTTTGGTCTCTAGTACCACAGACTTCAGGTTCGAATCCAGGCGTTGGCATAGATGTTTGTTAATGGTTCAGAATCCACGGTAAACTGTAGGTCTCAGTCTAATTATCCCCAAGTGTGCACAAAATGTCCATAGGTGACAACCAAATCAGTCCATTGTCACAATAATGCTTGACTAACTCTATTTATTTTTTCTTTTCTAGCAAATAGACAGCATTTTATAAATCAAAATAATAAAGTTCCAAGAGAATCTGTTTTATTATTTTCAATTTAAGTATATATGTATTGAAATTGTAATCAGTATTTCATCTCATCCTGTAAAAATCAAACATTTAAGTATCCTGGGAGGTTAAAATAATGTATTGCTTATTTTGAATTAAATTGTCGTGAGGGACATTTGGTATTATGTAAGATATATCCAGTACCGATTTTTCTGCCGTGCTTTAATTGCTAAACAACCTTATCACTTTCAAATAAAACAAGTCTTCACATAAAAACTAAATGATGACTTAATCACAAATCTTCAGAAATAATCACCGTTATACTTTTATGGTCTTGACGACTTCACAATTCTTTGAGTGTCCATTCATATTTATGATCCCAGCATGTATTGAACAATACAGTTCAACAGCACACGGCGAACGAAACTTTCTCCGCATTTGTCTATTACAAAAATCTACCCATAAAAATTTCATGTTCCGCCTCATACGTTTTGAGATCTTTGGAAAGCTGTGAACCTCGATGATCATCGTAAAATTAAAGGAGCCTTATACGACTGCGACTTTTTTTCTTTCTTTTTAATCTCGCTCGGTGCTTCTTCAAAGCCCTTTTAAAGCCAACATTAAGTCACGCTCCCACTTTTAAAGCCAATCGCTTTGTTTTTGTTGGAAATAAATCTTTATAAATAAATTAAATAAATTAATTTTTTGAGAGGAAACTCGTCTATGGTGTCTTTTAAGTTGGTCAGAACGTAAATATCCTCTCTGCCTTATAAATAAATTAAATAAATATTAAATTACGAGAGAGCGCGCGGTTGTCTATGGTGTCTTTTAAGTTGGTCGAGAAATATAAATATCTTCCTTTGAAATAAATCTCTTTTAAATAAATTAATATAATTACGAGAAATATCTTCTCCTTGAAAATAAATCTCTTGAAATAAATAAATTAAATTACAAGCCTAGTATTGTGTTGTGCTATTGAAAATGAATCTACATTTAGAAAACCCATACTTTGTTATTAACCTGGTTTTATATCATCTGTGCCTGTAAAATTTAAATTTTGTCAATTTTTATTTTAGGCACGTAGCACTTCAAATCATTAAAATATACAGGCCAAATTGTAAAATAGGGGCCCGTTGGGTTTTGACGACTTTTTGATGGCGCCAATTGAACGCTATGTCGGCAAATGTGGTAGCCCAGATTTTTTGTACTTTTTGCAATTCACTTGACTTACTACTGCAACCCGTTAATTGGCGGATTTTGGCGAAAAGATTTTTTTTTATACCAAATCCCAACCTGCGCTGTTCTGCGATTTTACCAATATACATATTTTGATCCTAGAATGAATTTAAAAACTAGTATTATTGAAGAATTAATCTGAATAAACTAGTACATATAATTCGGCGTCAGAACTTATTTAATACTTTTTATATCAAAGAGATAAGCTCCTCTTTTCATTAATAGCATGGGTAACAATAAAAGGTATTTTTAAGTGAATAATGAATCAATAGGTTGTTTATTTAATATTGAATATATATATATATATAATGCCCGCTAAACTGCAGGTCCTGGTCTAATTAGCCTAAAGTGTGTACAAAATGACCGTAATGTGACAAACCAAATCAGCCTATTGTAACTATAATGCTTGACTAAATCATTTTATTTTGTGTTTCTAGCAGATAGACAGACATCGTTTTATATATCACAATAATGAAGTTTCAAGAGAATCTGTTTTATTACTTTCAATTCAAGAGTACTTGTATTGAAATTATAATCAATATTTCATCTTATCTTGTAAAAATCAAACATTTAAGTTCCTGGCGGGTCCATTTAATGTATACCTTATTTTTGATTTAAATTGCCGTGAGGGACATTTGGTTTTACATGTCATATGTATCCAATACCGATTTATTCTGTCGTGCTTTAATTCCCAAACAACCTTATCATTTTCAGATAAACCAAGACTTCACATAAAAACTAAATGATGACTTAATAACAAACCTTCAGAAATAAGGCACCATTATACTTTTACGGTCTTGACGGCTTCACAATTCCTTGAATGTCCAATCATATTTACGATCCCAACATGTATTAAACAGCACAACTTAACAGCACACGGCGCACGAAACTTTCTCCGAATTTGTCTATTACAAAAATCTACCCATAAAAATGTCATGTTCCGCCTCATACGCTTTTAAGATCCTTTGAAGTCTGTGAGCCTCGAGGAGAAGACCGGCATCATCGTAAAAAGGAGACTTTTAATTATTTGAAATTTAATTACGACTGCGACTTTTTTCTTTCTTTTTAATCTCGTTCGGTGCTTCTCTACAAAGCACTCACAATAAGTCACGCTCCCACTTTTAAAGCCAATCGCGTTATTTTTGTTGGTTTTTGCGGAAACTCGCATTCGCCGAGAACGTGCCTCTCTGCCATATGAAGTTGATAAATATTAAATGATGAGAAAGCGCGTGGTTGTATATGGTGTCTTTTAAGTTGGCCGAGAAATATAAACGTCCTCTGTTTGAAATAAATTACTTATAAAGAATTTACAAAGCTTACTATCGTGTGGTACTGAGATGGATCTGCATTTATATAACTCATACTTTGTTGTTAGCTTGGTTTTATGGATTTACTACTGTGTCCAAAAGTTACGCAAATTTTCAATTTAAAATTCCCGACGCTTATGGAATTTCCTTTTTTTTTTTAGGTTGCTGATAATGTCTTTGACATCTGTGTGAAATTTGTCAAAATATTCATTAATGTTTGAGTTACGCTTGGATTTGTGAGACTCTAAAACTGATTCCGGCAATTTTTGAAATGTCTGAATTAATTGAGCAAAGAACTTGCATTAAATTTTCTTGGCGGAAACGTATAAAATGGTACAGAAAGCATTTGTGGAGAATTCTTAAATATTTCTTAAATATTCAGAAATATTTCTTTCCTATAACGGAAAGAAATATTTACAAGTGGTATAAGCAGTTCAAAGAAGGCAGAGAACGCGTTGAAGACGAGAGCCCTCTGGTCGACCATCAACCTCAACCGACGAAGCTCACGTCCAAAAATTAAAGACTCGATGCTTGCAAACCATCGATTTACAATTAGAGATCTTACTGCTGATGTTAGAATTTCAAAAGGATCGGTCAATTCCATTTTGGGCCTCAAACGCTTCCAATCTCGTTTGGTACTGAAAACACTGAATGCTGGCACATTCAGTGCGAATGAATTGATTCTTCGTGACTTTTCGCCAAAATGAAACCCATATCGTTCCACAACCACCGTATTCACACCGTGCGACTTCTGCCTATTCCCTAAACTCAAAAGACCACTCCGGGGACACCATTTTGAGTCGATTGAAGAAATTCAACGTGAATCGCCGTGCCTTGAAAGCACGCCCTGCCGATTACTTTTTAGCATGCATTGAAGATTGGAAAAAGTTGGCATAAGTGCATTGCGAGGGGATTACATTGAAGGCGATGAAATAAATTTGGAAGAATAAATAAAGAGTTTTTAAAAAAATATTTGGTCTTACTTTTTGGGCACAGTAGTATGGTGCCTGTAAAGTTTAAAATTTTGCCTATTTTTATTTTATGCAAATGCATGCAACACTCCAAACTTTTTGCGAAAAGGCATTATTTGATTCTAGAATGTATTGGGAAACTTATTGAAATATCAATATAAATAAAGTAAAACATATAGTTCGGCATTAGAAAGTAAAACTTATTACCTTTTTTATACCAAAGAGATAAGCTCCTTTTTTTCATTGCGAACGTGGATGTCAGTAAAATGTATTTTTATGTGAATTATGTATCAATAAGTTGTTTATTTAGTACTGAATATTATTTTATTATTATTATTATTATTATCATTATTATTTAGTGTATATATATATATATATACATATAAACGCAGACTGATGGCTGAATGACTGGCGCTTCATCGCCCGGTACCACAAGTTTCGGTGTCAAGTCCCGGAGCTAGCATGGATGTTTGTAGCCTGTGGTACCAAAGGGAAAAGCACCATCCAATTAGCCATCAGGCCGTGAAGGCTGTGGCAGTGCCATGGATGTTTGTAGTGGTTCGGAATTCACTTTAAGCCGTAGGTACTCGTCTAAAACGACTATAGAACATTGGGCGTAGGACTGACAACCCTAATCCTACAACTAACAATCCCTAAAAACTGATAATCCTAACCCTATCCTATGCAAAAATGAAACCATCTCCTGAATCGAAATCTGCCAGTAGGCAGACGGTCTTGGCCCACCATGAAGCTTTTGCGCCAATGATGATGACGATGATGATATTTAATGATGGTAAGAAAATTTAGAGTTCTTGAACATCTTCTAATTGCGTGAAAATAGCCCCTTTTAAAGTTTTAAGAAATACCTTGTTACGTAAAAACTATTTTTATAGATAAACGGTTTTAACAAAAGTCATTGAATTTAAGTCGAAAATTCTTCTAAATCCCTAATACATAAAATTGCGGACAAGAACTGGGAGTCAATGTAGAAAACTCGACTTAGAAATCGGAAATGCTTTGGCAGCTCTCAGCCACTAATTGTAACTACAATGCTTGATTAACTCTATTTATTTCGTGTTTCTAGTAGATAGACAGAGGAGTGATGTCCGAGTTACTAGCGCTGTGGTGCTCGATGTCACAAGTTACGGGATGGATCCCCGGCGGTGCCATGTATATTTGTATTGGTTCGGAATTAGTTAGGTCCCGGTCTAATTTGACTACTACTACTACACCACACCCCATCACTGTGCCTAGAGCTGAGTTGCCTCCATACGGTTTGGGAATGATGTGGGTAAGAGAAGTCTGAATGGACTCCGTGACGCTCTTACAGTCATATGAGACCGCGACCTACGGCTTAAAGTGATTGCAATACAAGCATCTGTGACACCGCGAACCACTGAACCATTGAACCACCATGGAATCCAACGAACCACTACAAGCATCTATGGCACCGCGAGAACTCGCTCGGTCCATGAGGCCCCTGCATCAGTAAATAATAGGATTCATTTACTAATGTACCATTATTTTGGTAACAGATGTTCTTCCATCGGCACCTCACCAGGTGTTTGGCTTTCAAAGATGCAAATAATAATAGTTTATTTAATAGTTAATAAATTTTTTTTTTATAAATATTTTTCTATGAAATCTTGTGCATTCACTTTGTTGTCTTCATTCGCAGTTTTCACGAGAACTATGAACAAAATTTCCTCTTGTTAGATCATCCTCTCAGAAGATATGGAGTAAATTAAAATTCAGCACACGCTGCCCACAAGTCCATACGCCACCAACGATGCGCCATCCAAAGGCCACCTCCCACCCTTTCCCGAATCGTCTCGATAACCCATAGAAATGAATGAGGCGTGCATAAAATTCGGATTTCTCTAATTTTTTTTTTTCCTTTGTAGGGCGGGGGACCTTCTCGTCACGACACTACACCCCATGGGAACCCTTCCCTCCGCCCTGCGCTGGAGTGCTGCCAGATCCGTCTCTTACAAAAGATTTTTGGGTGTTCACCTGATAGGAAGGACTACCTACGTGTTGTGCGGTGTCTCCTGGGTTTTTGTTTCAGGTGAATGAAGCGAAAAAAAATGCTGATTAAGAAGGTGGCGGTCCTTTGTTTTGGGTCCTTTTGATCTCCGCACAATGGCCAGTGGATAAGAACATTTTGGTGAGAAGTGGGATTTCTGATTATGCAAGGTCTGTTGGTGTATCTAAGATTATTGAAAGAGACAGTTTTTGGGCAGCTTGTTTACATTTGTATCGACTTGTTGCATGAAAAACAAGATTAAGATCGATTTTCAACATGAAAGATACGCCCAGCCATTTGAGATTTACAAATTTAGAGATTCATGTATGGTAACTGATTGAGAAATAAAAGTGTAATCCTCTCTTTTGAGTAATATATATTAAAAAGGTTTTTGTAATTGTTTGTATAAAAAAAGTCATTTTTCCGATAATATTTTGTAACAATTGTTTTCTTTTATTCTTATATTATAAGAAGGGATTATTGTGGTATAATTTTTCATTTTGTGTAAATATTTTTATGTATATTTTTTTTATATTTTTATATCTCCTGGGTTTTTTTTCTATATTTCCAAATCACAAACTCTTACTAGATCAAAAAAGTGTAAAAACACACACAAGAAAAAAATTAATGTCTCATCAGGAAAGTTCTAGCACGCCAATATCTTTTCTCCTCGGTGACCCCATGCAAGGCCTGGCATCCTGCTATAAGGTGCCTGACCATGATCTCGTCTTTCCCACAAAGCGGGCAATTTGGGGTATCAAAAATGCCAATGCGGTGCAGATGACTCGTCAAATAGTCATGGCCCACCACAAGTCTAAATTCCGCGACAGCTTTTTCCCGAGGTTTGTCCGAAATACCCTGTTCCAAAATGTGCCTCAAACTTTATCGAGCAGTGAGCAATTCCTACTATATAAGTTTTATTTGATTTTGGGTATAAAGTTTTATGGAATGAAAAGAGTTTCAAGTATTTGGCTGTTGGACTATCCGTGTGCTCTTCTTAGCCAGCAAGTTGCCTGATGGCCAATTGTTTGGCGCTCTGGCTTTTGGTGCAGAATTCATGTTTGTATCCTGCTGGTGGCATGGATGTTTGTGAGTGGTTCGGAAACCACTTTAAACTGTAAGTCCCGGTCCAATTAGCCCAAACCACGTAAACTGTAGGTTCCTGTCTAATTAGCCCAAAATGTGCAAAAAATGACAGTAGAGCGACAAACCAAACCAAACTGTAAAAAGAAAACATCTCCTGTCTCAAAATCTGCGAGTAGACAGACGGCCTTGGTTTACCATGGAACTGTTGTGCCAATGATAATGATTATATATATATGTTCGAAAATGTTTTGATTCAATATGCAATACTTCTGTTTATGTTATTTTTTATATTGTAATCTTTACCATTTTAATTTGCAGAAATTACATAATTATCGTGTAAGTTAAGTTATTATCGTAAGTTAAGTTATTATCGTGTAAGTTAAGTATTTATTTATGTCTTATAAGAGTTATTGTAAAAACCATTCCTTGTTTTTGGAAGGATGTATGAATGGGTGGCATGGATGTTTGTGAGTGGTTCGGAATTCCACTTTAAACTGTAAGACCCGGTATAATTAGTCCAAAGTGCGTAAAAAATTACTGTAGAGCGACAGACTAACCCAAATCTTAGCCAGCAAATCTGCCTGATTATTACCAAACATATCACAGTGTCCAAGGATCCATAAACACAGTAATACTAAATAATGATTCATTTTTATGAAACCTACAGCAGTAAAAGCATGCAAAAATTAAACAAACAAAAACTTTCTTTTTTTTTTTCGAAGAAAAAAAAAAATGACAAAGATTTAGTCTTTAAGTCTTGCAAAAATAGCAAAGTTTCATTGTAACGGCAAAGGTATAAAAAAGAGTTAAAACATGCTCTAATGTGGATGTTTTTTTTTCAACTTTACAATTAGAAAACATTTTTCTATTTTTTAACTTATTTACATATAAATGAAGTCTTTTGTGAAATAAAAAAAAATTAAAGCTTCATTATTATTATTTTTTTGTTCAAATTGAAACAACGGTGTCTGAAAAAAGCAATCACGTTTTCAAGCATTTAAATTCAGAAAATGAAATTCCTAATTCGAAAGAAAAGAAAAATTCCGGAAATATTTCTTCTGTACCTTAAAAATTCCATCTGCCTTGAGAGAAATAAATAAAAAAAAAATGAATACTGAGGAATTACTTTTTGAATATTCTTGCGTTTGACATAAAAAGTCTTTTTACCTTTTTGAATGAAACAAAAATTATTTGTGGTAATAATTCTTGAATCGAAGCTTGAGCTGAGACTGGATTTAATTTAATACATGCTAAATTTTTCTCCAGGCAACAGAATGGATTTGAATAGTCACAATTCTTTAAAATGTTCCATTAAAGGAATATTGAACGACAAACTCTTTTACTTAGTTTTAATCACAGCCTCCAAAGTTTATACTTCGTAAAACAATAAAATGTTTTATGATTCAGAAAACATAAATATTCCTATGTTTGTAAAATTTGTCAACGCAATTTAATATTGTAGGGAAGATTAACGCAATTTAATATGACTACAATATTTTTTTTTTAATTTCTTCTATTAGCTCACACTCTCCCTATATATATCTTGTTCAAATTTTCAATCGTTAATAAAACACTTTTATTCATCCACTTAAATTCAAATACATTTTTTTAACTTGCAGTGGATGACACTGGATGTTAATACAGTTTTTTCAAATATTAATTCAGTAAAAAATTTAATTAATTCATTTTAGTTTTTTTTTTTTTTTTAGATTTAAGTTGTATGTACCTACCAATAGAGGGCGCCAGATAAACTTAAAAAATGAATGAAAATTATTTATAAAGGACTTCCTGCAATATGGTGAGAAAAAAAAAAGAAGGAATTCGCTTTAAAAGTGTGTTCTAATACAGCTGGCAAACACTTAGACAGTTGTCTTTGATGTCTTAAGACAAGCGCTACACCGACGTTACTCTCTTAGCACTACTCAGGAGGTGCGTGTGGCTTGAAGATAAGCTACGGACGCGGGAGTAACACTACCGCCGCAACGCTCTACGATCCTGTTAGACCGGGACCTACGGTTTAACGTGGATTTCAAACCCATACAAATATCCATGGCATCGCCGGGACTTGAACTGAAACCTGTGGTACCGAGCGCTAGCCATTCGGTTATCAGGCCATATAACTACAATATTAATACGAACTACACGACTACAATATTAACGCAATTTCATATTGTAGTCGTGGTTCAGTGGCAACGTGTGCCGCTGGTGAGCATTAGGGCAATTGGCTAGCGCTCTAGCCATTAGTACCACAGGCTTTAGGTTCGAATCTTGGTGGTGGATGTTTGTTAGCGGTGAGCAATCCACATTAAATTGTAGGTCTCGTTCTAATTAGCCTAAAGTGTTAAAAAAAATGATCACAGAGAGACAAACCATACTTTCATAAATAATCAGGATGATTCTTAAAAAAACAATAAAAATGTATTTAACTTTTCAAAATGGGTGCAGGGAAACGCTCAAACCAGTGGAAATATTTTAATAGAAACTGATTATAAAACGATTGATAAAATGGAAATTGTTAATAAAATGTTATAATTGTTTTTAATAGAAACCAATTATTAATAATAAAAGGATTGATAAAATATAAATTGTTAATAAAATGTTATAATTGTTTTAATAGAAACTAACTATTGTAATAAAATGATTGATAAAACAAAAATTGTTAATAAAATGTTTTGATTTTTTAATAGAAACAAATTATTTCAATAAAATGATTGATAAAAATAGAAATTGTTAATAAAATATGATTGTTTTTAATAGAAAAACTAATTATTTCAATAAAAATTGATGCAATATAAATTGTTAATAAAATGTTATGATTGTTTTAATAGAAAAACTAATTATTTTGATAAAATGATTGATAAAATAGAAATTGTTAATAAAATGTTATAATTGTTTTAATAGAAATTAATTATTTTAATAAAATGATTGATAAAATATAATTGTTTTAACAGAAACTAATTATTTTAATAAAATGATTGATAAAATATAAATTGCTAATAAAATGTTTCATTTTTAAATAGAAACTAATTATTTCAGAAATTGTTAGTAAAATGTTATATAGAAATATATTGTTTCAATAGAAACTATTTATTTTAATAAATCATTGATAAAAAAAAAAAGTAACGCAGGGTTTATATTCTAAACATAAATTCTTTTAGTTTTATCTTATCATTCATTATTTAAATTCTTGAAGATACTTTTTACATAAATTTCAACAAAATGGCCAAAATAAAAGAGTAAAAAATGATATTTATTACTTCAGCGAGAAAATTTTTGCGAACAATAATAATTTTATAAAAGACTAAGCAATTTTTATTCCATAATATATGCAAATTCAGTTCGAATTATACAAAACTTCTTAAGTAATGCTTTTGAAGAATATTTTCTGTTAAAGCATTAGGCCAATTTTTTTTTTTTAATGTTAGCAACTTTAAAAATTTGTTTGGCACAATTTTTATTCCTTTAACTTTTATAGTTAGTTTACAATCGATATGAAAACGGTTCAATTTAATCTTAGTGCATAAACCATAAACAAAGTTAGAATTATTTTATTTTTATGCAAGAACATAAAAGCATTCTGATAAAAAAAGTTTGGAAAAAAATTAAAAGTTTTTCATTTAAAAATGTATGAGGATAATATGTAAATAAATGAAAAAATAACGTCTGAAAATTGTGAAAAGATAGTAAAAATTTTGTATTTCAGAATTTAAATCCATTTAAAATAAATAAGATTGCATGAAATAAAAAAATGTAAAATTGAACTGTTTTACATACTTTTAATAAAATGGTCACTGAGTTTAATAAAATGGTTAGTACTTTAATAAAGTTTTCAAGATGTTATGTGGACATAATTTAACACAATATTTGCAATATTTGGGACTGGATTCTAACTTGCAACAGAATGGTGATGCATGTACTCTTTACTGGAGGGCAAAGAAAGCATGCCCTGATCACACGGAATTTTATGATGGTGCTTCTGGCTTTTAAATTTTATCCTTAGAACATTTGACTTGTTTTAAACTGTTTTCAAAACTTTTTGTTCGTTTTTTTGTTAAGAATGTCTGGTCTTACCCCTTTGTAATGTTGATTTGTTTATTTGTTCTTTTGTTTGTACGATAAAGTGAACAAATTTTTATGATTTGAGTTCCAATAAAGCCATAGGTAACAACAACAACAACACATTTTGCAATATTGTTTAATTCGCAGTTTTTCTAATAACCCAGTGCTAATTATTTTTATTTCTGTTAAAGTTACAGCTACTTAATCATCTCAAAATGATTACTGTATTTTCAAGAGATTAAATGTTTAATGAAAATTGAATTATTTTAAACTTGAAATCCAATAAAAGGTAATAAATTGAGATTGAAATGTGAAAATAATAATTATTTTCTTTCATATTCAGCACTGGCCTACATAAAATCATTGAATCATGATGTTCCAGTGGAATATTCGTATTCATTCACAGAAATCTCTTTTAGTTGGCAACATGCAATTAGGCAATCACGAGTCAATAGCAGATAGGTAGTAATCTAAAAGAAGCATTTGTTCAAAAAGGCAAATCTATTCCTGCATAAGACACTACAAGATTTGTTTCCAAAAGTTCAAATACTCCGTTTAGCAAACTAACAATAGAAGAATAACCTAAAGAGTAGTCATTTTATAATAAATAAATGATATTTAATTTGAATTTCAGAGAATTATATTAAATTCCACAGAATATTCATCCGCAAAATTTTTTTTAGTTAACCAATCAGAAGTCGGTAACAGACAATTCGTGATCTATAAAAGAGGAATTGGTCAAAAGAATCTATTCCTGCATAAGACATTGCAAGATTTGTCTTCAAAAGTGCAGAAATCCTTTTATCCTTTTAGCAAACTAAAAATAGATAAATTGTATTTAATTTGAATTTCAACAACTATATTAAATTCATACAGAATATTCAGCCACAGAATTATTTTCAATTCCTTCTATTAGCTCACACTCCCACTATATATATCTTGTTCAAATTTTCAATCGTTCATAGAATACTTTTTATTCATCCACTCAAGTTCAAATATTTTTTTTTTAACTTGTAGTGAATGACACTGAACGTTAATACAGTTTTCAAATATTAATTCATTCATTAAATTTAATTAATTAATTTTAGTTTTGTTTTTAGATTTAAGTTGCATATATCTACCAATAGATGGCGCCAGATAAACTTAAAAAAGGAATGAAAATTATTTATTAGGGAATATTTGCAATATAGTGGGAAAAAAGTAGGAATTGACTTAAAATTTTTTTATATTACTTGTTTTAAATAATGTTGTAGCATTTTTTTTCACACGGGAAAAAGTTTTGGCATTTCATTCCCATGAGATGAATGTATGTTACTTGTCAAATATATAATAACAACTCATCACTCAAATTCGACAGCAGATACAAGCTTTATTGTGGGTAGTATATTGCATGCAATTAGTGTTTTGCACTAATGAGAACAACCTGCCACTCAAATATCATCGCAGATATTCGGTGTCATGTGCAATGAGACTCAGGAAATTAGTGAATGTCTGTGCGATCTTCACAGGTCAAAACAATTACAGATTGAATTTCAATCAATATATATATACCATGATTTGTTCCACCGGGATTAGTGATAGATCACAAGCTGAGAAATGTCTACTCCATTGAGAAGTGAGGGAAGCTACCCCCTCCCCTTGAAGGTTTTTCTTAAAAGGAGGTTTTTCTTGAGAAGAAAGAAGAGTTCTGCGACGAATCGACAAAGAGTGTAATTTTTTCTCTTTTTCTCTGAAGTGAAGAACAGGCCGGAGTTTCTGCCTGTTTTTCAAAATGAACCCCTTGTGGTTTCGTGTATCACCGTGTGAGAATTAAGTACTGCCGCAGTCGAGGCAATTGGATTCGATGTAGGTTCGAGAACTCTTGAAAATCTCCTACTTTGGAGTGAATGCACTTGTGTTTAATCGTGCACTTGTTATAAAATTTATATTTTTTAATTTTTATTTCTTTGTTTAATAATCCATGTTTAATATTTTCTTTGTTTAATAATTGTTTGTATATATAGTGCTTGTAAATGAAAATTAAAGTGTTCCCAAGTACCTGAAAAGGAACTCTCTTTTTTTGAAGCCGTTATAGGCATAATACAGGCCGAGATGTTACAAACCTAATGATAGTCAATTTATAATAGATAAATGATATTTAATTTGAATTTCAGGTAACTATATTAAATTCACATTACATCATTCCATTTCTTTTCTTTTTGTGTACATCTTTCTGAATTGAAAAGCAGTAATTAGTAAATACATTATTATAACTGGATGGACATAAATAGCATAATTGCACAAGAAAAATGGTCTTCTGACTGTTAACAAAGAAAGAAAAAAAAAATGGCAGCGAAATGCTTACAGGCTAAAAGAGAAAAAAAGTTCTGAAGTATTATTATTATTATTATTAAAGCATCTTTTCGATAATAATTCGCTTTGAGTGTAGGGGAAAAAAATTTCCACTTCAGATCGGAGAGAGAGACCCTTCAAATCTGGAACAAAAAATAAAACCCATAAAAAAATATGAAAAAAAAAAAAAATCATTTAGCTAGCTACCATTCTGTATTTCTTTGTTCACAATTTTTTTCCGAAGATATCCAATAGCTGATAATTGGTTTGGAAAAAGAATGGCCAGAAAGATTTTCACAGGCCATTTACCTTTGTTAAAAAGCAAGAACGATCAATTAAGTAGCGGCTCATGTTTTTTAACTAAGCCTAAAAAGTCAAGTGATTGTTCTAATTTTCGAACAAACATGGCGTATGGCGTCAGTTATTTCGCACTGAACAAGACAATTAAAAAAAGAAAATTCCAATTTTGAAACCTTTCTTTACGGCTGATAAGTTTAGTGAATCTCTATAACAATGGAGGACCTTCGATTTAATGGAAACTGTTAAATATTCCATCAGCATTTGAGGAATAATCTTTTGTTCGATGTCGAAAACAATTCGCTTTAATTTTCCCAAGGTGCCGAGAATTTAATTGAAAATTTACGAAAAAGCCTTAAGCAATATTTTTTATTATTATTATTCTATCTTTAATGGAAACAAAATTAAAATTAATTAGTTACAAAATGAAAGTCGAGTATTTTTAGATTGATCGTTAAAGCCCGTTGCCATTTTGTGTATTGAAAATAATAAGATTAAATACAATATAATGCTTCTGGCAATAATCATTAACACTTTTGAAGTTTGGGAAGATATTAAAAAATAAATATGGCATCAAAAGTATGGATTATTTTGAAAATGAGGAATACAATAGTTATGATGGATAAAAAAAAAAAAAAGTTGCGATAATTTTCCGAACAATTTACTGAACAAAACTGTTCCAAAAAGAATGCCAGTATTGTGTTAGTAGAATAAGACGATTAAAAAATAAGACGATTAAAAAAATTTTATTGATTTAAAGAACATTTTTAAATTAAATTTTCTAAAAGAATATTTTAGTGAAAATGAATAATTTTTCAATAAACATGTCGTTAATTGGACAACGGAAAATGTAAATAAAAATATATAGAAAAAGACATTTTTCTATAATCATTCCATATTGTTCTTAATAATTTGATTTTATCAGAGAACTATTATTGGCTATTGTTCCACGACTATTATTGGCTCATGTTTAAAAACATGACTAGAAAGTTCATTAATAATATTTAATTAAATCGATTAAGAAAAGTGCTGTGTCTAATTTATTTCAATAAAAAGACCATGAATGTATTCTCATCTTACGAAAAAGTCATGAATAAATATATTGTGTTACATATTCGATGTATATCTAAATTTTTCAAACTATCATATAATAATATCATATAAACTATCATATACTACTTAACATTTAAAAACTGATTATAATTAACAGAAAATAAAATCAATTAACCAATAAATAATACTAATAAAATCAACGATAATAATAAAACATTTTAAATGTAGCTCTAAAAAAAACTGTTAACGAAAATTTCAGAAATATCAGGTTTTACAACTCCATTTTTAAGTTATAAGTAATAATCAAAGTAAAAATGACTCATTAAGTATGGTTCTGGCGTCTGATGGCCGAGTGGCTAGCGTTTTGGAGCTCGGTTTCCCAGGTTTCGGGTTCGAGACCCGGCGGTGCCATGGATGTTTGTGGTGGTTCGAATCCACTGTAAACCGTAGGCCCCGGTCTAATAGGATCGCAGAGTGTTGCGGGGCATTGTTACTCCGCGTCTAGTTTATCTTCAAGTTAACACCTCCCCTTCGGGGGTAGTGCTAAGTGAGTAACGTCGGTGCAGGCCTTATGGCATAAAAGATCACCGTCAAGTATTTGTCAGCTGCATTAGAAAAATTATGTTCTTATGGTCAGGTTTAAATTATAAGTGTTAATCAAAATAAAATGACTCACTAAATATGGTTCTTATGATCGGGTTTGATGAAAATAATAAACTATTAAAAAGATTTGGTGGTTTTTGTATGTATGCCCTTATTATATTATTAACTACATTTGATAAACAGGTAGAAAAAAATTCCTGAAAGTGTATGAGCTTTTTAAATCACCTATTTCTGTATGCCCTGAAAGTTGTATGATGCAATATTCCAGAATATCATATAAAGGAATGTTGCGATAATAACATAAATGGCGCAATGCATCATCCTGTTTGTGGAGATGGCAACATTTTTAAAGCTACACCTCAAAGTTTCTGCAAGTGGTACGGTGATTTCTATTTCATCTTTCATGAATAATGACAATTTATTCTTATTATAATAAAAATCGGCGGAAAAAAATATGCATTTAGTATAGATATTCAAGAACGGATAAAAAAATATCAAAACTCGTTCGATGAGAAAAATGTCAAATATCGCATTAAAATTTGATTGCATGTATATAGTTATTTGTAGTTTCTTGAATTTCGTATTATTCTGTTTATTATTAGATTAAAAAGTGAAATTAAACAAACAGATTATCTCTTCCAGTATTAATTTTGTAATGTGCAGGTTGGGCAATCAGATTGTAAATGGGTGTGGTTGGGCTGAGATATTTGAGGCGCAGGTTGGAGAACTCATAGCTTTATTTACACATACACAAACACTCCACTTATGCAATTAGTGACATGCAGTATTGAAGACATTTAAAGACATATAATTATAGATTCATGGAAGGACTTCACTTCTAAGCCGAAAAACCGAAACTCGGCTACATGCAGGGTGCACGAAATATACTTCCTTCTCCGGGTGAAAGTCTGTAAGCCAACTAATGCGCTAAATATATTTCCTCTCGGGATGAGAGACTATAAACTAAACGTTTCTCAGTGGGAAAGCGTGGTTGTTCTGTACTTCCTCTCCGGGTGAAAGTCTCGCTGCCAATTGACCATTGCGCCATCGGCGCTGCCTCAGAGATGTTTAGTTTACAATCATTCATCCCAAGAGGAAATATCTGTATTTTCGGCTTAAACGTAGTATCCTTCCACGAATCTTCAATTGGATGTCTTTAATGTGTTAAATATTGTCTATTTTCAGTTGTATGTGTAAGTGGTGTTTGTGCACGTGTCAATAAAGCTGTGGGAATTAAAACTTGTGTCTCAAGTTTCTCTACCTAACCACATTCAGATCCAGCTGTATAGACAAACCCGGCAACCCTACAAAATCAAATTTATTAAATCAAAATTATTTTTTCCTCTCTAATAACTAAGTTTTCATTTATAATTTTTAAAAAATCTCACAGAGATCTAAAGTAAGATTGATTTTTTTATATTTTTAAATAAGAATCGAGGCGTAGCGCATTTACATACATACTAGTTTCTGACATTTAGATTCGTAAATCGAAGGCGCTACAAGTAATGTTACGATCAATATTTTCCAATTCAATAAATGGCTCCACACCTTTTTTTTTGCCATTGCTTTGGGTGAACGAATTCAGTAGAATAAATTTTATTTTTTACTTTTAAAGTTTTTTCCCTTGATTGTATAAATTAATTCGTTTAATATATCAATAATGTTCAGTTATTTGTTAAAAAAAAAAGAACATTGTTTTTTTTTAATATCTAAAAACTTAAACTATACTTATTTATTTAATTTTAAGTAATTTACTTTTTAAATACTTAGCATAAATTTTGACGATGTAGTAGATATCCTCGTTTGTGCAGATCGATTTGGGTGGGGTAAGTTGAGACTCACATTTAACAGCATACAATTTTATTTTTACAAGCGCACAAGCACGAGCGCGACACACTACAAAGATTAATATACAACAGGCATATTTAAAGATATATTTTTAAGTGAAATGATTTCACTTCTAAACTCTAAATAAAGTTACTCAGGTACACGCTTGATAGCGAAATATACTTCCTCTCCGGATGAGAGTCTGTAGGCCAATTTATGCACAGAATGGTACTAACTATATCTCCTCTCGGGGTGAGTGATTATAAAATAAACGTCTCTGAAGTAGCAGCTAACTTATACAGTTGTGAAAGGATTCCACTTCTAGCTGTCGGGATGAAAGCTCGTAACTAACGGCAGCGCCTGTTTTGCCGTGCGTCCTCTTTCCCGAGAGACTCGAAGCGTACTGACGATTTCTTCTGTGCGAAGTAAGGCGCAGTGCGTAGAAGGAAACATGATTTCGTAGGTGGAACCACGGTTACAATGACACATTATTATTCAATATTTCTCTCGATATAAAAAGTGATTTTTAGTACAACATGACTTGATGGTCAAAATATTATATGCAGGTCTTAATTATATATTCCCGCTTGATTCTTTCAGGAGAATTATGCGGGACAAAATTAAGTCATCGTTTATTAGAGATTTATTGTCCAACACCAAAGGAAAAGTCTGGGAGACCATCGGGGATGATTGGAAAAAATTGAGTGGAAAAACTCGCAAAGAGGCTGTTGCCCATTTTAGGTTAAGAACTGGACACGATTGACGAACATCTGACCAAAATAGGGATTGTGAACTCTGAATATATGTGTTTTATGTAAGACAGACAAAATGAACAAGGCCTGTCTACTTGTTCACTCGAACTGGACTCTAACTTACAACAGAATGCTGATTTGAGTACTCTTTACTGGAGGGCCGGAGAAAGCATGTCCTGATCTCACGGACTTTATGATGATGCTTCTAGCTTTTAAATTTTTATCCTCAGAGCATTTAACTTGTTTTTAATGTTTTTTTTAAAGCCTTTTGATTGTTTTTGTTAAGAATGTCTGCTCTTTTCCCTTTGACTTTTCATTTGTTTATGTGTTCTTTTTGTTTCTATGGTAAGTGGCCAAATTTGTAGGGATTTGAGTTCTAATAAAGTCATAGGTAACAACAACAACAACAAGTTTGTAAAAACACAAAGAAAAATTTTTTTTAGAAAAATATAACTTTCTTTGTGGGAGGGGGCGGGGAGTTATCGAAGCCTTGACGTCTTCAGGCACCTTGATTAATTTAATGTTTATCTAGAATTTAATAGTTTCCGTAACTCCGACAGGTGGCGTTAGAAATGATGTTAGGTTAAGAGAGTGTTATAGTTTGATTTAATTTATACATCTATTAATTTGTTCGTATTCATCATTATATTCTCTTATACAGGACAAACTTTAGAATGATAAATACGAGAATTTTATTTCAAAAAGTTTTAAATCAAATTTGCTTATTATTCTTATTTTTAAAATTTAAACGAAATATTTGGAAAAATATCATTAATCAGTGATAAATATAATTTTATAATTTACTTTAACATTAAATAAATATTTCATTAACTTATTATTTAATTATTGCTTATTCATATTACTTATTTTTATTATTACTTATTTAATTATTAATTGCTATTTAATTATGAGAAATATTTTATTTTTTTTTTAAAAAATTAATGATGTACCTAAAAAATTTAAAACAAAAAAAAAAAAAAATGAATACACCAGGTTTCAATAATTAAATTTTACAGCTAAAAAAAAAAAACTTCTTGTATAAACAAATACAGGAGAAACTTTAGAATTGGAAATAAAAGAATTTTATTTTTAAAAATTTAAATAAAATTTTCTTATTATTTCCTATTTATTTTTAAAATTTAAAAGAAATATTTAGAAAAATATCATTAATTAATGATAAATATAACTTGATAGCTGACTTTAACATCAAATAAATATTTCATTAACTGATTATTTAATTATTAATTATTTCTATTATTTTGATATTACTTATTTTTATTATTACTTATTTAATTATCAATTATTATTTACTCAAGAGAAACATTTTATTTTTTCTTTTTACAAAAATTAATGATGTATCTAAAAATATAAAACAAAAAAAAAAAAAAAATGAATACACCAAGCTTCAATAATAAAAATTTTGCACCTAAAAAGCTTCTTGTATAATAACAAGAGTTATATTTTTCCTATCCGAAGGGATAAAAAAATATTTTATATATTTAGCTATTTAGAAATTTTTCTCTATGAATTCATTAATGAAAATTTTCAATGTTTTAGATGGGAATAAATAATTTAAGCTGATAAATATGTGGAAATGTAATTCAAAAATAATAAAAAATAGTTCCGAGAATTTACGATCTAAATGCCGTTACAACCCCAGGGATATCTTCTGAGTTTCGAATATTTTTCTATGCATTTACGTGATTTTTATAAATCAGCTAAAGCTTTTTAAGAATTTTAATAAAAACATTTCCACAAAAACCATTTCCGTTTGATTACATGGAAAAACCAAAAACCTTTTAATCTGTTTAAAACTAATTTACTTGAATAAAATACGGAGAAAAACGGAAGAATTAAAATTAAAAAAACAGAAAAAAAATTAGGCTTTGTTTCGAATTTCAATTTGAGCTGCAAGGGCATACGCAATGGTGCAATGAAAACTTTTTGCTTGTGGCAAAATAGTACTCAGGTGAGAATTACACGAAAAGCCATTTTCATTCAATTGGACTAATTTTTTTTTTTTTTTTAAAAAAATCTTTTGAACAAAAAAAATAAATAGAATGAAAATAGTTCAGCAAACGATTTTTAGTGGTTGCTTTTATCATTTCATAAGATGACATTCGAAATCTTTAGAATAAAGACAATGTTTTACTCTATTTAAAAGAATAAAAATATTTTCTAAAGAATGAACATAAATGTTTACAATTATGTCTTATAGCAGCTGTTATGAATGCTTATCAATCTGCTAACTGCATCTGTTCATGCTTCAAGCTGGAGAGGGGTAAGTTTTTTTTATTTCATTAATTCGAAAATATTTTACAAGTGTATCAATCTGTTTAAATCAATCCGTTAAAAAGAACGATACAATTCAGTCCTGTGATCGCTTTAAATATCATTTGAAATCTTAGAAACTAATTTTGAAAGTTTGCTTTCTCCTATCTTGTTTAGAATTGTTTTTAATTTAAATTATAAAATAAAATCAATTAAAAAAATAACAAGATTGATGAAATAAGATTGACGAAAATGTTATTTTTATTTATATTTATCGTTATTTTGCTGTATTTATTTAAATATCTTCTGATATTTAAATTACAAAAAACTGTTTTTAAAAACTGTTTTTATTGTTATTACAAACTGTTTTTAATTTGAATTATAAAATAAAATCAATTAAAAAACAAGCAATATAAAAAAAAACATTTTTAAAAGTCAATTCCTACTTTTTTTCACTATATTGCAGAAAGTCCTTTATAAATGATTTTCATTCATTTTTTTTTAAGTTTATCTGGCGCCCTCTATTGGTAGCGACATGCAACTTAAATCTAAAAACTAAAATTAATTAATTAAATTTAATTACTGAATTAATATTTGAAAACACTGTATTAACATCCAGTGTCATCCACTACAAGTTAAAAAAAATGTACTTGAACTTATAGGGAGTATATAGGGTGTATATAGGGAGTGTGAGCTAATAGAAGGAATTGAATAACATTGGTGAAATAAGATTGGCCAAAAAGTAAAAAAAAAAGTTTCCATTGTTGGCAAATTATGTTATTTTTATTTATCGTTATTTTGCTGTATTTATTTAAATATTTTCTGAAATTTAAATTATAAAAAACTGTTGTTAAAAACTGTTTTTACTGTTGTTACAAACTGTTTTTAATATTAAAATAAAACCAATTGAAAAATAAGTGAAATAAATATTGGCCAAAAAGTAAAAAAAAATTTTTTCATTGTTGCCAATTTGATGTTATTTTTATTTATATTTGTTTTTCTGTAAATTTATTTAAATATTTCTGATATTTAAATTAATTGTGACTAACAAAAACAGATGTGTTTTGTTTAACTAATGAAAACAGACTTGTTGAAATAAATTAAATAGATTGAAAAAAAAATGAATTAATTATATTTTGACATTATAGTAATATCTGTTTAATAGATCTATAGCTGTATATACGCATAGAAAAACAGAAAATAAACATTTACTCTGGTAATTTGAATTAAAAATATTCCACTGGAAAATTCAGAGAAAATTTTTATAAAAAAATATTTTTATGAGAGTAATTATTGATCAGAACGAAAGCAAATTGAAACCAACAAAAGAAATTTAAAAACGCAATTTTTGTACCATTTTTTATTTCAAGTATATTCTTAAAATTAAAAAATTGAAAAATAATATATTAGTATATAATTAATATTAATGAACATTTATTTATAATTAATATTTATGAACATCTGCAGACAATTTTTAACTAATGTAATTTCACAATATTTAACTTTATTTATTTGTTAACTTTATTTTAAAATTTATATTTTTTTACTGTAGTGGGCAGATTGGGCAACCAGATTGTAACTGGGTGTGGATGGGTTGAGATACTTGAGGCACAGGTTGGAGAACTCCCAGCTTTATTGACACAAGTATAAAAATCCCATACATACAATATTTAACACATTTAAAAACATATAATTATGGATTAGTAGAAGGATTCCACTTCTAAGCCGAAAACCCAATACTCAACTACGTGCAGGATGCTCGAAATATACTTCCTCCCCGGGTGAGAGTCTCTAGGACAACCGACCATTTCTCCTGAATGCCGCAGGGGCGCTCTTGACACTTGGTAGGCAGAAAGCATGATTATGTTGTTCAATTAAAAGAGAATTATTTATATTTTGGCGTAATTGTCGATAATATATCAAATAAAAGATATATTAAACCTCCAAAAACGAATTGGTTTCTAAGTCTTTTATATTCTTACAGTAGCTTTTATATGATTTGCATCATACATTTTAATTCATTTATTATCTAAATAATTTTCTATTTCTCATTATTTTTCTGGATATTAACAATATAATCATATGAGATGATTCCTGAAAAAAAATTTTAAAAAAATGTAATTTAACAATGAAAAATAGGTTTTTAATACATTAAAAAAAATTAATAAAAATTTTTAATGATCTTCAGCTATTCAACACATAAAAAAATTAGTTTAGAAGGAAAAAAAATGAACTTCTAAGCCCTATAATTTTTAAGTTTTAGTAAATAAACACCCTCAGATAAATCTCCTTCTATATATATATAAAAAGGTTTTTAATCAGCAAACATTGCTTTACACATTCATGAATTCTATACAAAAAAAAATCTTTGAACATTCAGAATATCTAATTCCAAATTAGATAAAATATTTTTTGTTCTTATTCACGTTAATATTTTGCTTTTATTTTTTTATTATTTTTACCTATCATAAAAATTTCTCATGCGCATTCTAGTTACAACATATTCGTATTCAAGATAACAACATATCTAATTTATGCTTTTTTTTTCTCTACTTAGAACTTTTTATTCTTGTTTATTTTTCGGATTGAATGAATTCATTCGTTCTTCTTTTTTATTATTATTCGCTTATTATCCACTTCAAAAACTACTTACACAATTTTTTTCAAATTTTTTTTTCTTTCAAATTATTTCGGTTTGGCAAACACGAAAAATTCGTGCATAAAAATGTTTTTCATTTTTGTCCAACTTGAAGCGTAGCATCAGTTCTTCCAAACATTCGTTAGTAACAGAAAAATATATCGAACTAATGAATAAAACATAAACGGCGCGTTAAATCTAAACATGATTGAAAATAATTTACCTCGAATTGGCAAATTATGATTGAAACAAATACATACAGTGCCTTTTTTTTTCGAATCGTTATAATAATATGAGCATATATTTATAATTATTATTATCATATTAATTAAATGATACAAAAAAATATGTGATTTGAGGAAAATCGCAGAATAGGGGCCTTTGGGATTTGGCATCAAAAATTATTTTCGCCAAAGTCCGCCAAATAAAGGGTTGCCATTACAAGTGAAGTGAATTGCAAAATGTACAAGAAACCCGGAATACCACATTTGGCAACTTGTCTCTCAGTTGGCGACACAAAAATGTCGCCAAATCTCAACGGCCCCTATTTTGGAATTTGGCCGTAGTTTGTATAACAAATCCTATTTTCTACCAGCTCATATAGTATAAATAACGTAAATTCTCTATATATTTCTATACTAAGCAATATCTCTAATCAAACGTGTTATGATATTTAATGATTCTTTTCTCTTAAAGACTGCCAAAACCACAAAAGGCAAGAGAATAATATATATATATACAATAAATCAATACTCGTTTATGGGATCTCTGCGATACATTTTTTTTTCTTATTCGATTGTTTACTCTGTTGAACTAATAAATGAACTCTGCACCAAAAAAAGGAAGCGGCCGATTATTGATTACAAAAGCAATATTGGATTTTCACAGTAAAACGTAGCACGAAAATTTTGTTCGTGCAAAACATAATAACACATAAAGTGCAACACACAAATACACAATTATAGTTTATGTCTCCACAGAACATTTTTATAGATCTTTGTCTTACTTTCTTTTATTTTTGACAGAATTAGTTTTTAAACTCAAAAAAAGATCATGCATTTACTCTTTTTAAAAATAACCATTTAAAATAGAAGTTAAGCAAAAAAAAAAAAAAAAAAAAAATGAATGCCATCATTTGTAAACTATTAAAAACTGTTGTTGTTGTTGTCGTATATGCTGAAGAAAATCAAACATCGTGGTGCTCTCGAATAATATTCGGTATGTTGATTGCCAGCTCGGAGTATAAATCCTCTTCCGAGGGATGGTCCAGACAATGCATGGCGGCTGCAACAATTGGGCAAACAAAGACATGATGAGAAGTAAGTACAGGTATTGCAGTAGTACAGTACGGTACAGGTAGTAGTACAGTACAGGTAGTACAGTACGAAGTATTGGGCAAACAAAGACATGAAGTAAGCTCGATATCAGGATAGTTGGCGCATTTTTCCTTTTTTACGCTAATTTTTTATATTATAATCTTTATTAAGGGTTTTTAAAAAAATTGTAAAATAAATTTATTGAATTTTATTGAACTCATATGGGCCCTGATGGCCGAGTGGTTAGCGCTATGGCGCTCGGTACCACAGGTATCGAGTTCGAATTCCGGAAGTACCAGGGGGTGTTTGTAGTTGTTCGGAATCCACTTTAAACTGTAGGTACCGGTCCTAGGGCGTTGCGGGGTATTGTTACTCAGCGTCCGTGGCTTATCTTCAAGTTACACGCGCCACCTGGATTAGTGCAAAGTGAGTAACGTCGGTGCAGCCCTTCAGGCATAAAAGATCACGGTCTATTTGCCAGCTGCATTAGAAAAAAAATTATTGAACTCATATATCAATAAAAATAGTTGTACATAACGAAGTATTTCTTACAGCTTTAAAGATGTATTATAAGCACCGACTTAAAAGACATCCCTATACCCGAAATTAGCTTGCATAAAATGTATGTCCTATAAAAATAACAGTATTAAATTATCAGGTAACGAAGTTATATAGAATAGCTTAAGACAAGCAAAAGAACATATATATTTCATATATCACAAAAATGCAGTTGTCATACATTAAATCTTATTTGTTTTCAATATTAGAATAGCTTTTGTGATATCTTTCATTTTTCGTCAAAGATAAGCCTTTTATAAGCCTCAATGCCGAGGAAAAATTCTCAGCGCTTACTAGGTATGCTGATAAAGTAATCACTGTCCTTGCTGATGGTTGTATAATTGAAGGATACATTTGAAAATACCTCATTAACATTTAATTTAAACAATATTTCTAGAATTAAAAAAAAAAATTAATATTAATAAGAATAATTAAATTAATAGTGATAATAATATTAATAACTTTATGAGTTACTCTTATAAAAGAGTCGGGAGTCGGATCTTTAAACCGATTCCCCATCTCTAAACAAATGTTGCGGACTGATGACCAATTGGCTAGAGCTCTAGCCTTTGGTACCACAACCTTCAGGTTCGAATCCTGGCGGTGGCATGGAAGTTTGTTAACGATTTGGAATCCCCATTAAACTGTACGTGGCGGTCTAATTAAAGTGTACACAAAATGACCATAGAACGACAACCTAAACCAAACCTAATTTTAAGACCCCAATATAAATAGATAGATAATTTTTTATGTTTCAGTGATAAAAATATTACGTGAATCGAAATTAAAACAACACAATTGCTTAATTCATAAAACTTCACAATAAATAACGTTTTCCTCCTTTCATATTTATAAAAGGTTCTTAGTTTTTGCACTAACTTAATTGAAAAGTCCGCAGTGTCACCACATTGGTCAAATCTATCATTTGGTCCACTAAGTCTCTAGTCACATTAAGCTGCAGTACCAGGTATTTATTACGTTATTTATGAGAGTACACCTAGCCATTACTTACTTCAGATTCTAGAGATGTTCATCTATTTTAGCTGACGGGAAAAGGCGGAATCTAGACAAGTTCGGAACTTTTGCGTCGTAAACAATCGATTAGTCATTGCTGACTTCTACATGTTGAAATCTATCGAAATGGATAGCGAAAAATGTCTATGTGGTCGTTTTTTTTTTTTTCCTGCAATAGGTAATATTTTAGTAATTTTTTAAAATTTGTACAACATTAATTTTGTACTTTTGATTCAAAACTTATTGTTCAGTTTAGATAGGACATCAATGGAAGACGCAATAAAATCTAATAAATAATATGAATTTTGAGTTTATAACAATAGATCTGTTCTAAAAACGGGAAAAGGCGGAGTCTAGACAAGTTCGGAACTTTTATGACGTAAACAATCGATTTATCATTGCTGACTTGTACATGTTGAAAACTGTAGAACGGGATGATAAAAAATAAATAATGTTGTCAATAGGAAGTCTTGTTCTTGCAATAGGAAGTCTTTAGTGACAGATAATATTTTAGTTATGTTATATTTAATTTGTTCAACATCAATTTTTGTACTCTTGATTCAAAACTTATTGTGGGATTTAGATAGGACATCAACTGAAGACGCTATAAAATATAATAAATAATATAAATTTTGAGTTTTTACTAGTTCTGCTCCATTATTGATATTCGACCCATAATTTTTAAAGAACTTTATATATTTCAATTTATAATTTAATAAACAAAAAAAAATTTAAATAAAAAAAAAATCTTTTCATGAAAAAAAAAAATCTTTGCTTTTGAAATTTTATTTTATTTCATGAACATTTGCTTCCTAAGTAAAATATCGATGAGAGTTGGACAATTTAGATTGATTCAGAAACTTACTTAGTTTATTGGTAACGATAAACAGATGTGTATTTAACAATGTTTTTCGCGATTTTGCTGGTATTAGCTAGTTTATCTCACATAATTCCCTTAAAAGGTAAATTTGTGGCATCGTTAATGATGTAACGTCTCTGCCTATACTAGAACTATAATTTCTAGGCCTATTATTATTCAAGAAGGAGGGCCACTTTCAGGTTCATGGGAATACTTCATTTTTATTTACAAGCATTATTATATATACAAATACAGAACTCTGGGTTATTATGCAAAGAAATGAAAATTAAAAATATAAATTCAATCACAAATGCACGATTAAATCACAAGTACAGTTCACTCCAAGGTCGAAAATTTCAGAATTCTCGAGACTACGTCGAATCTCAAAACACGTGGTCTGCGACAGACTTTAATTATCACATGACTTAAAACGCGAAACCACAAGAAGCTCACTTTAGAAACAGGAGGATACTCCGGACTGTTC
Organism: Caerostris extrusa; assembly: GCA_021605095.1. NCBI lineage: Eukaryota > Metazoa > Arthropoda > Arachnida > Araneae > Araneidae > Caerostris > Caerostris extrusa. Next base: position 81,416 of record BPLR01002590.1, read on the forward strand.
TGTTACTTCAGAGAAAAAGAGAAAAACAACACTCTTTGTCGACAAGTAGCAAAACTCTCTCCTTTCTACTCCAAGAAGCTCCCTCTAAGAAAATCCATCAAGGAGGGAGGGGGTCAGCTTCCCTCACTTCTCATTGGAGCAGACATTTTTCATCTCATTGTCTATCACCCATCACGATGGAACTACTCATGGTATAATTCATATTCAATTTGTACTTGTTTCGACCTGTGAAGGTCGCAGATAATCGCAAATCTGATAGCAGATATTCAATATCATGTATAATGAGACTCATGAAATTATATATGATGTTGAATATCTGCTATCAGATTTGAAAGACGGGTTATTATCACTCGTATAAAACACTAATTGCATGTAGTATAACTACCCACATACTGCTTGTCTACTGTCAAATTTAATTGATGGGTTGTTATTATGTACTTGTCAAAAGAATATCCTGGGAATGAAATGCCAAAACTCACGTAACATACGCAAAAAGCGCACAGAAGGACTCGGGTTTCGAATCTGTTCGTTATCGTTGCAACCTGTGCTTTCAGAAACGAGGAAATTTGCTGTTGATTATGATGGCTTGTGAAAGCGTTTCATGTGGATAGTTAGTTAGGCTGCCTGGTGTAAAATGTTTGGATGTTGTCCAATACGGCGCGCAAATATGGAGCAGTTACTTCTAAAAATTTTCCAGAAGACAATGTCCAGCGATGGACTATTTTACGGTATAAATTAATACACAATATAATATATAAGAGGCACAATAGTATACAATAATATAAAAAAGAACCTTAAAAATCCTTCAAAAATGTAGTTTTACTCCTTTAACTCTTATGGAATAGTTGCATTTTGAGTAATGCTATATTTGCTAAAAATCTGATGTTTGTGATATATAAAAAGGTTTTCAACAACTGCTGGTCATTTAAAAGGCACTTGGGGGCCTAACTGAATTTACCTCCATCACAACAAATGAATGGAATTACTGTCTTCATTGGCTCAAGGTCTGCCTTGCAAGATCTTAATAAAGATTTCACAAGTATGATCTTGAACATTATATCTCTTTAGAACAAATCCACTGCTTGAACAGAATGTGTATCCTGCAATAAATCACTACTCATCTGGATTTGGAATTGGATGAAATTGATGATTCTTCGGCAAAGAAGGTCGGAAGTCGGATCAGGCTGCCATTCCTTCTTCCCTTACAGATGCAAATGCCTTGGCAAAACTTAAACTTATGATTCCTTCTTAGATTAAAATTGAATATTAAATTAAAGAACTAAATGTCGACAGAAAAGCGGTTACTACTCTCACAAGATTAAGGTTGAAGCACCAGAAAAATGTGAAACTTTCTGCTGATATGCGGCAGTCGGAAGTCGATATAAAAAATCCGACTCAGGAGTCATGACACGGAATTTTTGGCCGACTCCACGTCCCTGCTTAAAAACATCTTCAACTTCTACTTATCTGACCATATTACTATCAAGTTTAAGGAGTACATAAATTTTGTAAACATGTTTTTTTTTTACATTAAACATATATTTATTTGGCCCATAAATGACAATGGTTTTAATAATATATAACAGTAACCTAATAAATAATAACTTAAAAGCATGTAAAAACACTCTGTATATTAAATTACCCCGGCTACCGAATGCTTTTATGATTGCCTTCGAAGTATGGCAAACAGATGTATATATTTATTTATTTATTATTTTTAAAAAATTCATAACTTTGGTGACGTTGAAGACTGTCTTCAAAAAAATTCTGTTATTATTATAAACCTGCAATAAAATGTATGGAATTGATTCCGTTCAAAATCTAACGTGCATTTAAAAAGTAAACAAAAAAAAATATGAACAAAAAAAAAAATATACATAAAAAAAGACAACATATATTTAAAAACCTCATTTCAGAAAAAAAATATTCCAAAATCTTCTCTTCCATTAGCTAACAAGATTTGAATTTAAATTTGCAGTACGAAATCTAAACATGATACTTTTTTGGCTGTGGCAATAAAAATAGCAACCATTTTGGAGAATCGTAGAAGAAGAAGAAATAAATTAGATCATTTGGGTCTCAATGAAAACAAATAGGTAGACACTAAAAGCAATTCCAGAAAGCCTATCATTCAATCTAAAAGATCTTCAATTTCCACGATCTGCTTTCGTAAAACTTTACTTAATTTTTATTTTCTCAAAGAACTCACGAATCAGCTATTATTAAAGAAATTATAAATGTTCTTAATACGGAGACTTTCAAATTAAATACAATAAAAGGAAGAACAGACTAACATCAACTTCATAATCTTACTCAATGAGTTCCATTAAATTGTTTTTATTTATTTAAAACTCTTTATAAAGCTAGACAAATTACCCGCATTAATGGAACATTCTTAGTAGAAAAATTCTAAATATGCTCTATTTCCTTGATTCTATTTTGAAATTGAACATTTTTTTGAACAACACATCAGTTGAATTAAGAATATCCATTTACTAAGAAAAAGAATATAAAAGATAATAATTCGAACTACTTTACATTCGAAGCTCTGAACAGAATTCTAATGAACTATTAGCTACTTTTTGATGTATTGATATTTATTTTTAAGTTCCAAACATTAAATTTTTCTTCTAAAAATAAACTTTTTTTAAAAGCCATATCGTGATCATTAAAAAAAATTTTTTGTTCTTTTTTTTGGCGCCATTATTAGGTCTTGTTTTCCCATTTTGTGCTTATGGCGTATGATTATCTTCCGAGAATATCATCTCCGTCATTTTATTTCTGGTAACAGAAAAAGATGGCGATTATCTTCCAGCTTGAATAAGTAACGCAGAAGGCAGATGGTTTTCTGGGCTTTAATGAACACTGTAAACTACTCCCACGGCGGTACTTAATTTCGTAGTAAGTATGATGAGTACTGGATATTAATCAGTGAGGAAGAGATTTACCTCTTATTCAAGAAGAATTTTCTATGAATGAGACAGGATGATTTGCGCAATCTTTTGGGCGAAGAAAATTAAGTCATTACATCGGTTGTTTGAGTAATGTGCATTTCCGTTGTGAACAGTATTGGAAGCAACCAGTGATTTTCTGGTGAGAATTAAATGTTTTCCTCTACGAAGTTAAGTAAACGTCTTGATGCATGTTAGAGATGCAATGGATTCATGGTTTCGGACAGTTCTATTAATAAAGAAACCATTAAAATCAGCAGTTTTTAGCAGAAAGTTGGAGTGCATCAATTTTGAAAAACATCGTTTCTTTACATTCAGCATATCTTATTTGAAATATAAATGACACTTGTTGTAATAATATATAACACCAAATATAATAAATAATAATTTAAAAGCTTGTAAGTGTATTCTATACATTAGATTATCCAGGATACAGAAATTGCCTTCGAAGTATGGCAAACAGATGTTCATATTTATTCATTTAGCATTTTTAAAAAATCCTTAACTTTACATTGGAACGGAAGATTGTCTTCAAAAAAAATTAATTGTGTTATTATTGCAAAATCGGGAATTATATACATTAAATTGGCTCACTTCATAACATAATGTGCATCTATAAAGGTAAAAATAAAATAACATGAAAAAGCATGAAATAAAAATAGGCAACATATATTTAAAGAAACCTTTTTCAGAAAAAAATATATTCCAAAAATCTTCTCTTCCATTAAGCTAACAACATTCCAATTTAAATCTGCAGTACGAAATCTAAACACAAAAAAATATTCCCTATTTTGGCCGTGGCAATAAAAACAGCAACCCTTTTGTAAATAAATTAGATCATTTGGTTCTCAATGAAAACGGAATAGGTCGACACCGAAGCAATTCCAGAAATCGTATCATTTAATCTAAAAGATCTTCAATTTTCCATGATCTGCTTTCGTAAAACTTTACTTAATTTTTATTCTTCTCAAAGAACTCACGAATAAACTTTTATTAATCTGAAATTATAAAAGTTCTTAATACGTAGACTTTCAAATTAAATACAATCAAAGAAAGAACAGACTAACATGAACTTCATAATCTTACTCAATGAGTTCCATTAAATTGTTCTTTGCATTTAAAACTCTTTACAAAGCTAGACAAATTACCGGCATTAGATGGAACATTCTTAGTAGAAAAATGCTCTGATTTCCTTGCTTCTATTTTGAAATTAAACATTTTTCATTCTAACCACCCACATCGGTTGAATTAAGAATATCCATTTACTAAGAAAAAGAATATAAAAACGATAATAATTCGAATTACTTTACATTCGAAGCTCTAAACAGAATTTTAATGAACTATTAGCTACTTTTTGATGTATTGATATTTATTTTGACGTTCCAAACATTAAATTTTTTTCTTTTAAACTTTTTTTTTAAAAGCCATATCGTGATCATTAAAAAAATTTTTTTTTGTTCTGTTTTTTTTTTTTTTGCGCCATTTTTAGGTCTTGTTTTCCCATTTTGTGCTTATGGCGTATGATTACCTTCGAAAATATCATCTCCGCCATTTTCTTTCTGGTAACAGAAAAAGATGGCGATTATCTTCCGGCTTGAATAAGTAACGCAGAATGCCGATGGTTTTCTGGGCTTTAATGAGCACTGAAAACTACTCCCACGGTGGTACTTAATTTCGTAGTAAGTATGATGAGTACTGGATATTAATCAGTGAGGAAGAGAATTACCTCTTATTCAAGAAAAATTTTCTATGAAAGTGAGCGAATAATTTGCGCAATCTTTTTGGGCGAAGAAAATTAAGTCATTACATCGGTTGTTTGAGTTATGTGTTTTTCCCTTATGGATAGTATCAGAAGCAAACAGTGATTTTCTGGTGAAAAAAATTATTTCCTTTGACAAATTTAAGCAAATGCCGCGATGCTTATTAGAAATGCAATGGATGCATGGTTACAGACAGTTCTATTAATAAAGAAACCATTAAAATTAGCAGTTTTAGCAGAAAGTTGGAGTACAAAATTTTGAAAACATTGTTTCTTTACATTTAGCATATCTTATTTGAAATATAAATAACACTTGTCGTAATAATATATAACACCAAATCTAATAAACAATAATTTAAAAGCATGTAAGTGTATCCTATACATTAGATTATCCAGGATACAGAAATTGCCTTCGAAGTATGGCAAACGGATGTTCATATTTATTCATTTAACATTTTTTAAAATTCTTAACTTTACGTTGACACGGAAGATTGTCTTAAAAAAATTAATTCTGCTATTATTATAAAATCGGCAATTATATACATTAAAATTGACAGTTCATAACCTAATGTGCATCTAAAAGGTAAACATAAAATAACATGAAAAAACATAAAATAAAAATAGGCAACATATATTTAAAGAACTCTTTTAAGAAAAAAAAAAATTTTCTAAATTCTTCTCTTCCATTAAGCTAACAAGATTTCAATTTAATTTTGCAGTACGAAATCTAAACATGATTCCTATTTTGGCTGCGGCAATAAAAAATAGGAACCATTTTGGAGAATCGTAGAAGATGAAGAAATAAATTAGATGAAATGAAAACAAAATAGGTAGACACTGAAGCAATTCCAGAAAACGTATCATTTAACTTAAAAAGATCTTCAATTTCCACGATCAGCTTTCGTAAAACTTTACTTAATTTTTATCCTTCTCAAAAAGAACTCGCCAATAAACTTTTATTAATCTGAAATTATAAAAGTTCTTAATTCGAAGAATTTCAAATTAAATACAATCAAAGAAAGAACAGACTAACATGAACTTCATAATCTTTTCAACGAGTTCCATTAAATTGTTCTTTGCATTTAAAACTCTTTAAAGCTAGACAAATTACCGGCATTAGATGGAACATTCTTAGTAGAAAATTCTAAAAATGCTCGATTTCCTTGCTTCTATTTTGAAAATTGAACATTTTTCATTCTAACCACCCACATCAGTTGAATTAAGAATATCCATTTACTAAGAAAAGAATATAAAACGATAATAATTTGAACTACTTTACATTCGAAGCTCTAAACAGAATTCTAATGAACTATTAGCTACTTTTGATGTATTGATATTTATTTTCACGTTCCAAACATTAAATTTTCTTCTAAAAATAAACTTTAACTTTTAAAAGCCATCGTGATCATTAAAAAAAAAAAAATTTTTCTTCTGTTTTTTTGCGCCATTTTTAGGTCTTGTTTTCCCATTTTGTGCTTATGGCTTATGATTACCTACTGAAAATATCATCTCCGCCATTTTCTTTCTGGTAACAGAAAAAGATGGCGATTATCTTCCAACTTGAATAAGTAACGCAGATTTTCTGGGCTTTAATGAACACTGAAAACTACTCCCACGGCGGTACTTAATTTGTAGTAAGTATGATGAGTACTGGATATTAATCAGTGAGGAAGCGATTTACTTCTTATTCAAAAAGAATTTTCTAAGAAAGAGAGCGAATGATTTGCGCAATCTTTTGGGGAAGAAAATTAAGTCATTACATCAGTTGTTTGAATAATGTGTATTTCCGTTTGGGACAATATTGAAGCAACCATTGATTTTCTGGTGAAAATTAAATGTTTTTCTCTACGAATTTAAGTAAATGTCTTGATACATGTTAAATTAATAATAAAATGGTTTAACAGTTCTATTAATAAATAAACCTTTAAAATTAGCAGTTTTTAAAGCAAAAGTTGGAGTGCATAAATTTTGAAAAAATTGTTTCTTTACTTTAAGCATATCTTATTTGAAATATAAATGAACATTTAATAATGTATAACACCAAATCTAATAAATGATAATTTAAAAGCAAAAGTGATCCTATACATTAGACGGGGGATAATCAAACTTTCCAGACTTAGGGCCACACTGTTTACACCAGTAAGTACCAAGGGCCAAAACCGTTGAACAGCAATTGCCTTCGAAGTTTGCAAACAGATGTTCATATTTATTCATTTAACAATTTTTTTAAATTCTTAACTTTACATTGGCACGGAAGATTGTCTTCAAAAAAAAATTAATTCTGTTATTATGGCAAAATCGGGAATTATATACATTAAATTGACTCAGTTCATAACATTTGCATCTAAAATGTAAACATAAAATAACATGAAAAACATAAAATAAAAATAGGCAACATATATTTAAAGAACCCTTTTTCAGAAAAAAATATTCCAGGAAAATCTTCTCTTCCATTAAGCTAACAACATTCGGCAATTTAAATCTGCAGTACGAAATCTAAACACGAAAAATATTCCCTATTTTGGCCGTGTGCAATAAAAACAGCAACCATTTTAGAGAATGATAGAAGAAGAAATAAATTAGATCATTTGGTTCTCAATGAAAACGGAATAGGTAGACACTGAAGCAATTCCAGAAATCGGTTGTTTAACTTGAAAGATCTTCAATTCAAATCGATCAATCTTCTTTCAATCTTCAATGGGTCTTCTTTCATAAAATTTTACTTGAATTTTATTCTTCTCAAAGAACTCACGAATAAACTTTTATTAATCTGAAATTATAAAAGTTCTTAATTCGGAGAATTTCAAACTAAATACAATCAAAGAATGAACAGACAAATATGAACTTCATAATCTTACTCAACGAGTTCCATTAAATTGTTCTTTGCATTTAAAACTCTTTCGCAAAGCTAGACAAATTACCAGCATTAGATGAAACATTCGTAGTATAAAAATGCTCTATTTCGTTGCTTCTATTTTTAAAATTGAACATTTTTCATTCTAACCACCCACATCAGTTGAATTAAGAATATCCATTTACTAAGAAAGACAATATAAAACGATAATAATTCGAACTATTTTACATTCGAAGCTCTGAACAGAATTCTAATGAACTGTTAGGTACTTTTTGATGTATTGATATTTATTTTCACGTTTCCAAACATTTAAATTTTTTCTCCTAAAAATAAACTTTTTGGTGCCATTATTAGGTCTTGTTTTCCCATTTTGTGCTTATGGCGTATGATTACCTTCCGAAAATATCATCTCCGCCCTTTTCTTTCTGGTAACAGAAAAAGATGGCGATTATCCTCCAGATTGAATAAATAACGCGGAAGGCAGATGGTTTTCTGGGCTTTAATTAACGCTGAAAACAACTTCCACGGCGGTACTTAATTTCGTAGTAAGTATGATGAGTACAGGATATTAATCAGTGAGGAAGCGATTTACGTCTTATTCAAGAAGAATTTTCTATGAATGAGAATGATTTGCGCAATCTTTTGGGCGAAGAAAATTAAGTCGTTACATCGGTTGTTTGAGTAACGTGTATTTCCGTTGTGGACAGTATTGAAGCAACCAGTGATTTTGTGGTGAAAATTAAATGTTTTTCTCTACGAATTTACGTAAACGTTAGTAAACTTAAATTAATAATTAAAATTTAAAACTTAAAATTCAAGTAAATTGTTCTTTGCATTTAAAAGTCTTTATAAAGCTAGACAAATTACCGCATTAGATGGGACATTCGTAGCATAAAAATGCTCTATTTCCTTGCTTCTATTTTAAAATTGAACATTTTTCATTCTAACCACCCACATCAGTTGAATTAAGAATATCCATTTACTAAGAAAAAGAATATAAAACGATAATAATTTGAACTACTTTACGTCGAAGCTCTGAACAGAATTCTAATGAACTACTAGCTATTTTTGATGTATTGATATTTATTTTCACGTTCCAATTATTAAAAATTTTCTCCTAAAAATAAACTTATAAACTTTAAAAGCAATCGTGATCATTAAAAAGATTTTTTTGGCTCCATTATTAGGTCTTGTTTCCCATTTTGTGCTTATGGCGTGTGATTACCTTCTAAATATATTATCTCCGCCATTTACTTTCTGGTAACAGAAAAAGACGGCGATTATCTTCCAGCTTGAATAAGTAACGCAGAAAGCAGATGGGTTTCTGGACTTTAATGAACATTGAGAAGTTCTCCCACGACAGTACTTAATTTCGTAGTAAGAATGATGATTGCTGGATATTAATCAATGAGAAAGCGAATTACCTCTTATTCAAGAAGAATTTTCTATGAAAGTGCGAGAGAATAATTTGTGTAATCTTTCGGAAAAAAAGAAAATTAAGTCATTACATTGGTTGTTTGAGTTATGTGATTTTCCCTTATGGACAGTATTGGAAGCAACAGGAAGCAGTCAGGAATCAGTTTAAAAATCCTACTACCAGTGGTTTTATAGAAATTATTTTTATTTACCCATATTCTTTGGATGAATGTTTAAATTAAATGTTAAGGCTTTGTTTTTTTCGCTCTACTGTCATTTTTCGCACACTTTGGATTAATTAGACCGGGACCAATAATTTAATGTGGATTCCGAACCACTCACAAACATCCATGCCACTGGTAGGATTCGAGCCTGAAGTCTGTGGTACCTATGGACAGAACACTAGGCTACTGGCCATCAGGCCGCTGAATGTTAAGGCAGGCAATTAAACTGTATCCTTCTATAATACAACCAGTAGCAAGGATAGTGACTGTTTTACCAGAAAACCTAGTAAGTGCTGAGAGACTTATCTTAAAACTGAAGGTGGTTTAATGGTCATTTGGCTAGTGCTCTGTCCTATAGTACCACCGGCTTTTCAGGTTCGAATCCTGACGGTGGCAGTTATGTTTGTTAGTGGTTGGAACCCACGTTAAACTGTAAGTACCGGTCTAATTAGTCCAAAGTGTGCACAAAAAATGACTGTAAAGCGACAAACCGAACCAAATCTAAAACTGAAGCTTACAAAAAGCTATCTTGATCCACAATGAAAGAATATCTTATAGAAGCTATTCTATTATTAAGAAAAAAATAAAATTTAATGTACTGCAAATGAAGAGCAACTTTGTGACAAAAATACACAAATTTCTTTCGCTTGTCTTAAGCAATTCTATAATGCTTTGATATCTGTTTAGTTTCGTAGGATACTATGTATTTTTGGTAAGCAAATTTAAAGTATATGAATATATTTTACGCGAGGACAAATTCTGCTCATTTAAAGTAGTAAAAAGTATTTTGTTATGCAAAAATTGTTTTTATAAATGTATTGATTCAATAAAAGTCAATTAATTTATGTCACAAATTCTTCCAGTAAGATCGTTAATGAAGATAGATCATAGTGCATAAAATTACGGAAACGAGTCAGATTTTAGAGTCGTCATTAAAACTGCGACTCGGGAGTAGGAAAGTTTTTGGTCGACTCCCCACTAATGGTTTTCAGTAAGCATGTTTTTCTTAGAACAATTATAGATTATAATGAAGAAAAACAAGACAAAAATGAAAAGATATCCATTAAATCAGGAGTCACCAAACTTCTTTGATCGTCGACTCATTGAGAAGAGTTTTTTTTTCTTTTTTTTTTTTTGAGTTTTCGTTTTTTATTAAACCCCATTTTATTATTACGTAATAAAATTAATAGACAAACAAAAAAAAAAGTGATGTGATCTTTTAGATTGTTTATTGTATGTGTTTGTGCAGCCTTATTTTTGTGATTTTTTTATGTTGTACATGAAAACTGTTCATAAAAAACATATCAATAAAAAGCAAGAAATTTAAATTACTCTCTAACCTGCTTTTGTCCATTGGGAGAGGGGGCGGAGATAAGGGGGCTGGAAGGGGGCTTTTTTTACATTCAAACTACAATGCCTGAGAACGAAAATTCGGACAAATCTGGATTGAGTCTTTCGTCCTTCAAGGATGAATATGCCATTTTAGTCTTCCTTATTTTTATCCGTGATCTACTATTATAGTGATTATTCATTTAAACAGAAATAAGAATATTGTTCTCACCTCAATAAAATAAACCTTTAAAAAGGAAATCGACAAAAATTAATTAACGTCAATAAATAAAATCAACAAAAATTCATTTTAAGCAGAAATTACCGAAATAAGTATTCTACTGAATTATTCGTGACACTTAAAAGTAATTATTGAATTGGTAGTATTTTTAAAGCTACAGTGTAGGAAATTGTTTCTGTTTTTTTTTTTTTTAAATTTGCAAAAACCAAAATTTGGGTGAATGTTTCAAATGTGGACGCCATTAATATAGTCTTTCTTTATGGGTGAATATGCAATTTTAGTCCTCCTTGTATTTTTTTTAGTGATCGGCTACTTTAGTGACTATTCATTTAAACAAATAAGTATATTATTGTCATCACCTCAATAAAATAAACCTTAAAATAAAATCAACAAAAAATTAATTTTAGGCTGAAATTAATGAAATAAATGCACTACTAAATTATTCGTGACACTTAAAGTAATTATTGAATTAGCAATATTTTAAAGCTGCAGTATTGGAAATTGTTTCTTTATTTATTTATTTATTTATTATTATTATTTTGGAACAGGACTTTATTTGTGTTTTCCATTAGTGGTATGTTCAAAGTAAATTTGAGAATACACAGTAATTTAACTGTCAATGGTAATCAGCATTGAGAGATGAAATTCCACAGAGAATAACTGCAGTTTGTAGAGGCTGGTATTTAGGCAACTGTAATTTTTATGATATTTATTGCCGCTGTTGTTTTTAGAAAACGCGTCGTTAATTATCTTAAAATTCGCACATATATTGTGTTACGATGCATTTCTACAAGTATTTATTTAATTAACGCAAGAAAATAAAATATATAACAGAATAAAAGAATTCATTTCTAATTAATTTATAGAATGAATTTTATGATAGGCAAATTATATTTTACACATAATTAATTAATCTTTTTACAGTTCATTTCAGCTTCAGATCGGTGTTAATGTGTGTATATATATATATATATAAAGTAAAAATTAATATTTTAGAATTATGGTTATAAAAGAATAATAGGTCTGCACAGCTCATTTAATTTCAGACAAAAGTATTTATAAAAATAAGTTTTTTATTATAAGTATTAAGATAAAAAAATTATTTCTCTAAAATCAAACTACTGTATATCTTCGAATAAACCCGATCCGTGTATAAGCCAAGAGTAAAAAAATTCAACCAATTTCTTTTCAAAAATTTAACCAAATTTCAAAACCTGTATAGAAGCCGAAATGGAAAAAAATGTCTGTAACGTTCATTATGTATGGTATTCCATTATAATTTCTGGTCTATGTTTTGGTACTTTTTCCGTCAGCCGAATGTAAATTTCAACACTAGATTTTATATTGTTAAAATGTGATGGTTAAAATATGATCCAGCGACATAGTGGTATAACGTACGAGTTTTACATATTATCAGCTTATTTTTTTTTTCCAATTTTAACTTCTTACGTTACGCTTATTATAACTTACACAGCAAAATACCATTTATATTTTAATTAATATTTTCCATTAGAAACACATACATACATGTATACAGGTATGTTGAGATAAGCACTCAAGAATCATATGTAAAACAACAATTAAATTCTAAAAGTTACGTTTACTGGAGCAGAATTTCGAAAATTTCAAATGGCAACACCTACTTTTTATTGCAATGTGACCTCCGTAGTGAAAATCATAGAAAGCATTGAATGGTACCTTTAGCACAAAAAAAATCGCATACCTTAGACAAACTAAGAAAAAAGTGTTAACTACCACTAAAGACATAAAAGCACCAGAAATCAAACCATTTTAAAATGTTTCATAAATTTTCTACGTGATCTCCTTCACACACGATGGCACAGTGTATGCTGCAGAAGGTGGATAACACTGAAACAAGTACCATGGCAATAGGAATCTGTTGAACCTGACGTCTAATGGCCTCTTTGAAATCAGATACAGTTTTCGGATTAATTGCGAACATCTTATATATCAGGTATTCCTATAACAGGAAATCCATGGGCGTCAGATCGGGGACCTCGGTTGCCATGCAAACGTGAAATGGCAGAAGATAATCATGTCACCAAACTGTTACATTAAGAAACGTTTGACAGAAGACCCTACAATGTAAGGGCACCATCTTAGATCTAAGCGATGTCAGATAGAGCATTTCTCAGTAGGGATACCTGATGTGTATGCATTTAATCCGTAAACTGTATCTGATTTAAAAGATGCCATCAGACGCACTTCAGTGCTATCCACCATCTGTCGGGTGCAAAGTGACATCGTGTGTGACAGAGATCAAGTGGAAAATTTGTATAACATATTAAAATGTTTTGTTTTCTGTTGCTTTTCTTCCTTTATCGGTTGTTTTCACTTTTTTCTTAGCCTGTCTAGCTCCAGATTTAGAATTTATCTATTCAAATTAAGTAAACAAAATGATTCATTATAAATATAATTTCTTTGTTTAAATCCCCTACAAAAGTATTTTTGCTTATGACAAAGAAGACTGTTTAACTCTTTTTCAAGCAATACATGGAATTCTATAAATTATTATTTTTTTTTCTTCAAAAGCAGCTGGTAAATAGACCGTGATCTTCGCCATAAGGGCTGCATCAATGTTACTCACTTTGCATTACCCAGGGGGCGCGTGTAACTTGAAGATAAGCCACGGATGCGGAGTAACAATGCTCCCCCGCAGGGCTCTACGACCCTATTAAGACCGGGACCTACGGTTTAAAGTGGATTCCGAACCACTACAAACACCCATGGCACCGCCGGGACTCGAATCCGAAACCTCTGGTACCGAGCGCCAGAGCGCTAGATATTCGGCCATCAGACCCTTCTATAAATTTTATATATATATAGTTTTAATCTTTGCAGAACCATTTTTTAAAGCAGCATTATAGCAGGTAAATTATATTCTACGATAAACGCCGGAAATAAAAATTCTGTATTTGTATATTACACTCATGTCCATAAATTAAGGATAATTCGGAATCACACAGAAATTGAACTCTAAAATAAAAATTTCACCTGTTGAATTATCACACACATCTTGAAGAAGAATATGCAAATTACAGGAAACCACCAGATGGCGCGGATAGTTTCGTCCCAATGACGAGAGTGTAAGAGAGGGGTATATAAGGAATGGTGGCAAAGAAGTAAAATTGTTCACAAGCGCTTTAAAAAGCCTTTCAGTGCAATAACCGCATAGTTATGGCACAAAGGAAGCATTTGGATGATTTTTTACGGTTTAGAATCATCGGACGACTGAATGTGGACGTACCCAGCTGGAAGTATCCGAGAACTTGAATCGCCCAGAGTGTCATCTCCAGGCTTTGGCAACGATTCCAAGATGATGGTAATGTGAGTAGATGTTACAGCACAGGTCGCCCCCGAGTTACAATGCCGAATGAGGACCGGTATTTAGCAGTTACTGCCAAAAGAAACAGACGGAGCACAGCATCAGACCTGTCTCGTCAGCTCTCTTCAGCTACCGGTACGACAGTTTCAAGGCAGACCGCGTACAGACGCTTAGGGCACATTGGTCTATATGCTCGTAGGCCTGTCAGATGTGTTCCACTTACCGCAACTCACTGTCGCCTGCGATTAACCTGCAGTAGAGAGCATGCATTGTGGACACCGCAACAGTGGTCTGGTGTGATGTTTTCCGACGAGCCCAGGTTTAGTTTGCAGATTCTCGCCGGACTTTCATATGGAGAGCGCCAGATACCCGTTACCACCAAGAGAACACCATTGAACGACACCGTTACGGCGGTGCAGGATGGCTCGTTTGGGGAGGAATTATTCTTGGTTCCAGAACTGATCTGCATGTTCAGAGTGTAACGATGACAGGCCACATCTATCGGGATGTCATTCTGGAACAACATGTACGTTTGTTTCGGGGCGCCATGGGTGCTGAATTTCTGTTTATGGATGACAACGCCCGTCCTCACCGTGCAAACATTGTAGACGAATGCCTTCAATTGGAGGATATCACCCGTATGGATTGGCCAACATACTCACCGGACTTGAATCCAATAGAGCATGTGTGGGATATGCTTGGCCGACGAATTGCAGCCCGTCAACCCCCTCCTACCTGTCAACCGGAATTTCGGAGAGCATTGCTTGATGAGTGGTGTAATATTCCCTCAAGATCAGATTGATAATTTGATACTCAGCATGCCTAGGCGTTGTAAGGCCTGTATTGCATCGTCCGGGAGACATACTCCATATTAACCATCATAATAACCATGTTATACTGTTTTTTGTAAATAGGTTCCATTTTGAAATTTGCTCCAGGGAGTAAAAATCGCAATTTTTATTAATTATGTCAAACATATAGCATCTTTTTTGCTCTTTACCTTTTGTTTAATAAATAGACTTTACAAATAAGTCAAATTTGTTTTGCTTCTGTCTCTTTCTTTGCCTGAACTTCATTATCCTTAATTTATGGACATAAGTGTATTTAATAGCGGAAATTTTGATGTCCTCCACTTTTCAAAAACTTTTTTTTTTTTTCTGCTTGATATTTAAAAAATTACACAATTTAACATTTTTATTTAAATAATACGACAAATTTATTTCTGCTTATGATTAAAAAAAGGTCGTATATCTCCTTCTCAAGCATAGAAAATTTACATCTTTTTATTGAATTTTATAATTTCTAATCAAACAAACCAGCTCAATAAATTGCAGAAATAAATTGCCGGGTTTTTTTTTTTTTTTTTTAATTTATATATTTTTTTTTTCCCGTCTCAATTTTTGCTCTAGTTTTGGACAGGGTAGACACTTCCTTTTTCTTTTCGCAGCTTTACATTTTGGAAAAACTATCACATTTTATTCTACGATAATTTAGCTATCGGTATATTATGTGATCGGTAAATTATGCTCTATGATAATTTAGCTATCGGTATATTATGTGATCAGTAAACTGTGTTCTATAATAAATACTGTGAATGAAAATGTAACATTTATATACGCATTACCAATGATTTTGATGATCCACATTTCAAAAAAGTGTTCTTTGTTTTTACTTGGTATTTCTAAACATAAAATCACTCAATTTAACATTTTTATTTAAATAGTACTATTCTGCTAAAAGAACTATTTGAAAACTTTTTCTGCTAATTGATAAAAAAAAACTTTATAACTCCTTTTAAGCATGGAAATTTTATACCTTTACATGGAATTTTATAATTTATAATCAAAAATTGCCTATTTGACAACAAAATGCATAAATATTTTATTGAATTTACACGCTATTTTTTCTTTCAATTTTTGCTTTAGCTTCGACCATTGTAGACATTTCTTTTCCTTTTTCGCAGCATTGCATTTTGGAAATATTGTTAAATTATGTGCTACGATAAACTAGAGATCATTAATTTATGTTCTACGGTATTCTAGCTATCGGCAAATTATTTTCTACTATAATGCAGTGATCGGTACATTTTCTACGATAATTTGACTATCATTAAATTATGCGATTCGTAAAATTTGTTCTACGATAATCTAGTTATCGGTAAATTATGTTTACGACTAACTATCGGTAAATTATCGTTCTACGATAATTTGAATATCGCTAAATTATGCGATTGGTAAATTATGTTCTACGATATTCTAGCTATCTATAAATTAGAAAATCAATAAATTATGTACAACGATAATGTAATGATCAGGTAAATTAAGATCTACAATAATTTGACAATCCTTAAATTATGCAATTTGTAAATTATGTTCTACGATATTCCAGCTATCTATAAATTAGAAATGGGTAAATTATTTTCAACGATAATGTAATGACCAGGTAAATTATGATCTACGATAATCTGACAATCCTTAAATAATGCAATAGATAAATTATGTTCTACGATATTCTAGCTATCTATAAATTAGGAAATCAATAAATTATGTTCAACGATAATGTAATGATCAGGTAAATTATGATCTACGATATTCTAGCTATCTATAAATTAGAAAATCAATAAATTATGTTCAACGATAATGTAATGATCAGGTAAATTAAGATCTACGATAATTGACAATCCTTAAATTACACAATAGATAAATTATGTTCTACGATATTCTAGCTATCTATAAATTAGGAAATAGGTAAATTATGTTCAACGATAATGTAATGATCAGGTAAATTATGATCTACGATATTCTAGATATCTATAAATTAGAAATCAATAAATTATGTTCAACGATAATGTAATGATCAGGTAAATTATGATCTACGATATTCTAGCTATCTATAAATTAGAAAATCAATAAATTATGTTCAACGATAATGTAATGATCAGGTAAATTAAGATCTACAATAATTTGACAATCCTTAAATTAAATTAGAAATGGGCAATTTTCAACGATAATGTAATGACCAGGTAAATTATGATCTACGATAATCTGACAATCCTTAAATAATGTTCTACGATATTCCAGCTATCTATAAATTAGGAAATAGGTAAATTATTTTCAACGATAATGTAATGACCAGGTAAATTATGATCTACGATAATCTGACAATCCTTAAATTACACAATAGATAAATTATGTTCTACGATATTCTAGCTATCTATAAATTAGGAAATAGGTAAATTATTTTCAACGATAATGTAATGATCAGGTAAATTATGATCTACGATAATCTGACAATCTTAAATTAGAAATCAATAAATTACAACGATAATGTAATGATCATAAATTATGTTCTACGATATTCTAGCTATCTATAAATTAGAAAATCAATAAATTATGTTCAATGATAATGTAATGATCAGGTAAATTATGATCTACGATAATCTGACAATCCTTAAATTAGTTCAACGAAACAACAATAGATAAATTATGATCTACGATATTCTAGCTATCTATAAATTAGGAAATCAGGTAAATTATTTTCAACGATAATGTAATGATCAGGTAAATTATGATCTACGATCATCAATAATCTGACAATCCTTAAATTACGCAACAGATAAATTATGTTCTACGATATTCTAGCTATCTATAAATTAGGAAATAGGTAAATTATTTTCAACGATAATGTAATGATCAGGTAAATTATGATCTACGATAATCTGACAATATAAATTAGGAAATTAAATTACACAATAATGTAATGACGATATTCTAGCTATCTATAAATTAGAAAATCAATAAATTATGTTCTATCGATATTACGATAGCTATCTATAAATTAGGAAATAGGTAAATTATTTTCAACGATAATGTAATGATCAGGTAAATTATGATCTACGATAATCTGACAATCCTTAAATTATGCAATAGATAAATTATGTTCTACGATATTCTAGCTATCTATAAATTAGGAAATAGGTAAATTATTTTCAACGATAATGTAATGATCAGGTAAATTATGATCTACGATAATCTGACAATCCTTAAATTAATGCAATAGATAAATTATGTTCTACGATATTCCAGCTATCTATAAATTAGGAAATAGGTAAATTATTTTCAGTAATGATAATGTACGATAATCAGGTAATGGGTAAATTATTTTCAACGATCAGGTAAATTATGATCTACGATAATCTGACAATCCTAGAAAATTAACGCAACAGATAAATTATGTTCTACGATATTCTAGCTATCTATAAATTAGGAAATAGGTAAATTATTTTCAACGATAATGTAATGATCAGGTAAATTATGATCTACGATAATCTGACAATCCTTAAATTACACAATAGATAAATTATGTTCTACGATATTCTAGCTATCTATAAATTAGGAAATAGGTAAATTATTTTCAACGATAATGTAATGATCAGGTAAATTATGATCTACGATAATCTGACAATCCTTAAATTACGCAATAGATAAATTATGTTCTACGATATTCTAGCTATCTATAAATTAGGAAATAGGTAAATTATTTTCAACGATAATGTAATGATCAGGTAAATTATGATCTACGATAATCTGACAATCCTTAAATTACACAATAGATAAATTATGTTCTACGATATTCTAGCTATCTATCTATAAAATTCAACGATAATGAAATAGGTAAATTATTTTCAACGATAATGTAATGATCAGGTAAATTATGATCTACGATAATCTGACAATCCTTAAATTACACAATAGATAAATTATGTTCTACGATATTCTAGCTATCTATAAATTAGGAAATAGGTAAATTATTTTCAACGATAATGTAATGATCAGGTAAATTATGATCTACGATAATCTGACAATCCTTAAATTACGCAACAGATAAATTATGTTCTACGATATTCTAGCTATCTATAAATTAGGAAATAGGTAAATTATTTTCAACGATAATGTAATGATCAGGTAAATTATGATCTACGATAATCTGACAATCCTTAAATTACACAATAGATAAATTATGTTCTACGATATTCTAGCTATCTATAAATTAGGAAATAGGTAAATTATTTTCAACGATAATGTAATGATCAGGTAAATTATGATCTACGATAATCTGACAATCCTTAAATTACGCAACAGATAAATTATGTTCTACAATATTCTAGCTATCTATAAATTAGGAAATAGGTAAATTATTTTCAACGATAATGTAATGATCAGGTAAATTATGATCTACGATAATCTGACAATCCTTAAATTACACAATAGATAAATTATGTTCTACGATATTCTAGCTATCTATAAATTAGGAAATAGGTAAATTATTTTCAACGATAATGTAATGATCAGGTAAATTATGATCTACGATAATCTGACAATCCTTAAATTACACAATAGATAAATTATGTTCTACAATATTCTAGCTATCTATAAATTAGGAAATAGGTAAATTATTTTCAACGACAATCCTTAAATGTAATGAAATTATTTTCAGGTAAATTATGATCTACGATAATCTGACAATCCTTAAATTACACAATAGATAAATTATGTTCTACAATATTCTAGCTATCTATAAATTAGGAAATAGGTAAATTATTTTCAACGATAATGTAATGATCAGGTAAATTATGATCTACGATAATCTGACAATCCTTAAATTACGCAATAGATAAATTATGTTCTACAATATTCTAGCTATCTATAAATTAGGAAATAGGTAAATTATTTTCAACGATAATGTAATGATCAGGTAAATTATGATCTACGATAATCTGACAATCCTTAAATTACGCAATAGATAAATTATGTTCTACGATATTCTAGCTATCTATAAATTAGGAAATAGGTAAATTATTTTCAACGATAATGTAATGATCAGGTAAATTATGATCTACGATAATCTGACAATCCTTAAATTACACAATAGATAAATTATGTTCTACGATATTCTAGCTATCTATAAATTAGGAAATAGGTAAATTATTTTCAACGATAATGTAATGATCAGGTAAATTATGATCTACGATATTCTAGCTATCTATAAATTAGGAAATCAATAAATTATGTTCAACGATAATGTAATGATCAGGTAAATTATGATCTACGATAATCTGACAATCCTTAAATTATGCAATAGATAAATTATGTTCTACGATATTTTAGCTTTCGGTAGATTATGTTCTACGATAAACGCTGTCATAAAAATTCAGCATTTATACACGTATGACCAGAGATTTTAATATGAATAGTGATTTTCTTTGTTTTATGCATAATATTATTTTATAAAAAAATCCTATAATTTTTCAATCATCTGTATAATGAATTGAAATTCTTCACAAGTAGCTATATAATTAATACTTCGCGACTCACCTGAGATAGTCCTGCAAGCACGAGTCGCAGAACTTGTGGTAACAGGTGGAGATCTGCACCGGATCTCTCATCGGCATCCTGCATATGGAGCAGCAGAGGTCCTTGCGCTTGTGCTGGACACGGAATCGGCATCCGTATCCGGGCATAGTCCGGCAACACGTGGCTGCTGGCCACCGACTGAGGAGCCGAAAGTGAGCGGGAAAAAGTACCACGCCGAAAATCGATCTGCCCTGGCAGAAACTGCCGTGCGCATCATTACGATTATGTTTAAGAGAGGGAAATCAAAAATGTCCTTCTGCTTACTTCGGTGCAAAGATGGACAATAAAGTTTGATTAATTAAATGATTTTATTTGATCGTGGGTATCAATGAAATTTCCGGAACTATATATCAAATTTTTGGATAGATGTGCGTAAAATAATGATTTAAAATTTAGCGTTTTTTTCTCTTACAATAAATGCGATAATCTAATTGCACTTAATATAAAGTAGTACCCCGGATAAATAAGTTTCTGTATAAGTCCTTGATATACGTCCTATTTGGAGGCGTAATAATATTATTATTTTTTTGTTCTAATGCAGCTGGCAAATACTTGGAGCAGCTTGGTCTTGGATACCTTAAGGCAAGCGCTGCACAGACGTTACTCACTTTGCATTACCCAGGGGGCGCGTGTAACTTGAAGATAAGCCACAGACGCGGAGTAGCAATGCCTCCGCAACGCTCTACGATCCTATTAGGACCGGGACCTACTTTTTTAAAGTGGATTCCGAATCACTACAAACATCCATGGCACTGACGGGATTCGAACCCGAAACCTGTGGTACCCAGCGCCAGAGCGCTAGCCACTCGGCCATTCAGGCCCCCACGCGTAATAATATAGAATAAATAATTTTTTGTAATATAAAATATAAAGTAGCTATAGCTAATGAAGCCTATAGCGCATTGTCTCACAATAAATATGAAAACCGTCTTACACTTAACATAACGTAGTACCCCGGATAATTCAGCTTTGTTATAAGTCCTATTTGGATGCGTAATAATATAAAACTAACAATATTTTTTATAATATAAAAGTTAAAGTTGAAGCCTATAACACATTCTTGTTTTACAATAAATATGAAAGCCGTGTTATACTCAACAAAAAGTGATACCTCAGTATACGTCAGCTTTAATATAATTAAAACTTTATATGCATTTGGGCTCAAAAAAAAAATTTACGACCTTTGCTTGGCGTCTCGCGTGTATCAAAATCTTTGCCAAGTAAATAGATGCCAAACACTTTTCAGAAAAGTAAGATTCCAACAATCTGGCGCTCGGTGCCACAAGTTTCAAGTTCGAGATCCGGCGGTGCCATGGATGTTCGTAGTGGTTCGAAATTCACTTTAAACTGTAGGTCCCTGTCTAATATGATCGCAGAGCGTTGGGCTGACAACCATACCCTGTAAAAAGAGAGCATCTTCTGTCTCGAAATCTGCCAGTTGGTAGACGGCCTTGGCCCACCACAATACTGTTGTGCCTATGATGATGATTCCAACAAAGGTAAAAAAAAATTGTAATCGCATTGTCCGGAATGATCAGACAATGACACATTTGCCAAACAACCTGAGGAGAAAGCAGAAGCAAATTTCTATTTGAGTCAAGTATTCTATCGAAAATATCACTAATAGTTCTTCTGGATAATAATATTAATATTTCCATCTGAAATCCATATTTTATCAGTAACTAATCTAAAAAAGTGAATTGTTTGGAAAACATTTTGTGGACGACATATTGATACAAAATTCTATCCCAGGGCACAATTCTATTGATTTTGGATTTTATGTGTGCATCTATTTACGTGTGATCGGAACAGCCTTGACTTCAATCACATGAGCCAACTATTCCAATAAAAGGAGTACGAATACCACTCCAGCTTCAAGAGACTCTTTTACCTGAAATTATGATCTCGTGGTGGAAATGCTTTTAAAATTTAAATAAATATGTTTATTTAGAAGTTTGTGAAATGGGAGGAAGAAATAAATATATATAATCCATCTTTGAACGTACTTTCTGAGCAGAAAGAGACGGAGCGCGTGTCGTGAGACAGCTGACCCAACAAATGAAGATTTCGGAACATTACCTGTTCGAGAAACAGGTTATTAGCGTTGAACATCGATTTGTTGATCTGAATTGATTCGTAGTACGTGAGTAATGAGCATCGGTGGTTCAGTGGTAGAATGCTCGCCTGCCACGCGGGCGGCCCGGGTTCGATTCCCGGCCGATGCAAGAATTTTTATTTGAAGATAGGATGATATTTATTTTAACAAAATAATAAAGCGGTGCTTGCTACAGCATAAAATTATGGTTATTGTTTTGAAGAGTTGAGGGTCTACGATTTTCTACATTTCTAATTTACATATATATTTTTTTTAATTTCTTTCACGAGCTATTGGTTTATTTTAAATTTCTTTCACAAGTATTTTATACATAATATTTATTTAAATTTTTTTTCACGAGCTAATAATTATATAATTAAATTATGTAAAATTGTTCTGAAAGATCGTCTGGTGAAAGGAAAGATAATTTCATTTCAAAGTGAAAATCAGCTTTTTCAAGAAAAAAATAATCGTTTCGAATTCTTTAGGTTTTTTTTTTTTCCCCTTCTTTTTTAAGATTGCTGCTATGAGTTTTGTTCTTATATTAAATTATAAATTTGATGGGTAACCTTTATATTCAGCCTAGCAGATTATATTTTATTATGTTTGGGCTATAAACAATTTTATTTATTCCTTTTTTTTATTTTTTTTTTTCCCTGTGTGTTTAGGTAATGTTCCAAAACAGGAAAGTTAACTATAGTTTACTTTCAAAAGAAAAAGAACAAAATTTTATTATACTTCTAGTAAATAAATAACAAGTAGGAAAATGATACGCAAATCGAATCCTGATACAATGATACCTAGGCATACGTCCGCTTTAGAATGCGTCTTGTTTGAACATGAAAATATTTTGTTTTGTATGCGCCCTTTGTCTGGGATACGAATCGCGTATTCAAAATCTTTGTCAAATAATCGCAGGATTTATCCGTTTCAGAGAAGTACAAATTTTCTACGAGACCTTCTTACACGACGACATTTTGCATCGGCAGATGGTGGATAGCTCTGAAGCACGTACCATGGCAAGAGGAATCTGTTGAACCTGACGTCTAATGGCGTCTTTCAAATCAGATGAAGTTTGTGGATTAAATCAGATGTCAGGCTCAACAGATTCCTCTTGCTATGGTACGTGCTTCTGTGCTACACCATCTGCAAAGTTACGTCGTGTAAGAAGGAAGTCATATGGAAAATTTGCAAAACTCATCAAAATGTGTTGCTTTCTGTTGCTTCTCTGTCTTTATTGGCTGTTTTCACTTTTCTTCTGTCAAAGGTCGGCGATTTTTGTTTTCCAAGGCTATTTATGTTTTTCTCTATGAGGATCCCAATCCAATAAAACAAAGTAAATTTTGCCATTGGAAATTTTCTAAAGTGTGTCACTATGACAGTAACTGTTAGAATTTAACTGTTGCTTTTCATATGATTCTTGAACACATACCTCAAAATACCTTAAACCAAAATTTCCTTCAGTTTATGTGAATGGTATGATAGCGAGAAACTCATAGATCAAGAAAGTTTTTTTTTTTTTTATAATCGCCTGCATATATATATGTATATTTGACCTTTGCTCATTCTATTTTATTACATGCAACTGATTTCATCAACATCTACATTTTGGGAAACTTTTTTCATTTTATAATTTTATTAAATAAATAATTTTTTTTTTTTAAAAAAAGGGCATTTATTTATCTATTTTACTTATTAACTCAAAGGGCATGAGACCATCGCTATGTTTCAACATTTTATAATGAAGGAGCTAGTGGGCGCTACGCGGCCAAGGATCTCCGTAATAATCTACAATAAGAGATATATATATGTATATTAATTTTTTGGAATAGTCAAAAAAATTTTTTGTAATATAATTTTATTCAAATTTTGAGCATTAAAAAAAATATTACATTTTTTATTTCTTATCCCACTTGGTAGACAGCAAGATCTAGACGAAGTCAGAGAACCCGTGTGGTCTCATGGATGGAAGGAATTGGGGGCTATGATGGAGCAACCGTAGGTAGAAATCTGACTTAGTTCCATGACGTTGAAGAAGGAAGGCAATGCCTTCCGGGAGAACTTTTAGAGGGAACTACCCCGAATTTGCGTATCGTATGGGAGAAAATCCGGAGCACTTCCATCAGGTAATCCGACTCACGGGCCTGATGCCCGTGTGGCTAGCGCTCTGGCGCTCCGTACCACAGGTATCGGGTTCGAATCCCGGCGGTGTCCATGGATGTTTGTAGTGGTTCGGAATTCACTTTAAGCCGTAGGTCCCGGTCTCATATGACCGTAGAGCGTCACAGAGCCCATTCGGACTTCTTCTCACCCACATCATTCCCAAACTGCATAGGGGCAATTCAGCTCTAGGCACAGTGATGTGGTGTGGTGTGATGTAGTAGTAGTAGTCCGACTCACGAGGCAAGATGCTGAACATCCCAAATGCCATCGAATCTCCTCGTTTTTTGAAACAGTGTCTACAACAAGTCCGCCAGTGGACTAAGCCTCAGTCCTGGTGCTCACCAGCGACGCGCGTTACCACCAAACCACGAGTCGGTCATGTTAAATATTAAATACCGTTATGAAAAAATTGTGAATTATAACATACTAAAATTTTTACAAAGTTGGCATTTTTAGTATCGTTAATTCTTCAGATACAAATTATTTTGAAATTATTATGAAAAATTAATGAGATATTCTAATGAAAATTAGGATCTAAATTTTTTTAAAAATATATTATCATAGATCTGTTTTTGTGCTAATGTCTAGTGCACGAGTTTAGAAAGTGAAAATTAATAAAGAAACAAATTAATACATTTGTTTTAAGTTTTAATTTTATTTTATACTTTAACTAGATTTACCTATTTAAAAAATATTTATTTTATTTTTTTAAAAATAATTTTGTATATTTTTCTGAAATGATAAAATTTTACAATGGAACTTGATAAAATATTAATAAAGAGAACTAAAAAACTTAAATAATTTTAATGTGCATATTTTATACTTTAAATACATCTTTAAATAAAAAAAATTAAGAATTTTGTATTGCTAAAACTATTAAATTTATTTTTTTCTCTTAAGTCAGAACTGTGCTGGTCTCTCATTTATTATAAAATATGTCGCACCTATATTAGGAAATAATAAAAATTATTGTTTGTTTTTTAAATTATTTTTAAATTTATTAAAATTAATCTTTAAAACTGCTCAGCTATTTTACACAGCTGTAAGTAATTTATTTAAATTTTTTATAACATGCACATATTTGATTTTTTATACGCAATTAAAAATATTTTCATACTTTTTCCAAGAATATGATTATTAATTTCATATTATACTATATATTTACTGATAGATAAAATCTGGTGTTGCCGGTTGCAATGAATAAGACATTTTATTTGTTAAGTTTTGTTAGAAAGAACATAAAGGAATATGCCAGCTTTATAATTCCGCAAAATAAATAAAAAAAAGATTAACATGTAATATAAAATTTAGGCATAATCGCATCTACACATATAATCGGTGGACATTGTCTTCCGAGAAGACTTTTAGAGGAAATTGATTCCCATTTTTGTTCGTAGGAGAGAAAAGGAATAATTCTCTCATACATACACACACACACATATATATATATGATGTAATTAGTATAATGTGCATTTGGTTTAATTTGAATGTGAAATATTTTTTTAAAATAGCCAAATGTACCATTTTTTTAGCATAATATGATTTAGATTGAGATTTTACATTTAATTGATGCTATTAAAAACATCATAATGCGCATCTTCAAAATGTCATCTGCATTTTGACTGATAAATTCTTTTTATTTCTAATTATAACTAAAACATTAAAAAGGGAAATTCATCCCAAAAAATACATATTCTTCAAATACATATGCTAGTATTGTAGTAAATTATCTTTTTTTTTTTTAATTAGTAACTTGCTTTGAGTTTGGAATTTACATAACAATTCTGTTAAACATTTTTGCAGTTAAAAAAATAACTAAAATATTAAAAAGTGCAATAAATCAATAAATAAAACAATACGATCTATTTATAAAATATGAAATATAGTGGTTAGTATTTAAAAATGAAAGATATTCTATTAAATAATGTAATAGAATATTTGCAGAAATTCTAAATAAAATATTACTATTAATAAAATTCATCAAAGTTCTAAAGTACGTTAAGGTTTTCTAAAATTTTAACATTCAATTTTTAAAACTATTTATAAAACATCAAATAAAATTATGAGGAGCTAATATAAATCTCTCTTTATTATTGTATAATTTTATTACTATTAAATTATGTATGCATCTTACCTTTTATTGCCTGTAGATACGTAAAATACCTAAAATAGATATCAATAATTTAATTTCAAACTAATGAATACAATTTTATAAATGTTCAATTAATAAATTTTTATTTTTCAAAAATCTTTAGCTGAAAGCTTTTAAAGAATATAATATGATTTCTTATTTAATTACTGTTCGTATAATCAAAATATCCTTGATTTTATTCTGATTTAGAACGAATATTCGCCAAGAAAAAAGCACTAAAATAAATTTAATTTCTATAAATGCATATCGTCTGCAAGAAAAATAAATTATTTATAAATCTAAATCTCCATATATCTAACATATCTAATTTAAATCTCTCTTTATTATTGTATAATTTTATTGTTATTAAATTATATATGCATCTTACCGTTCACTGCCTACAATCATGTAAAATGCCAATGATTTCATTTCAAATTAATGAATACAATTCGATAAAAGTTAAATTAATAAATTTTTATTTTCCAAAAAGCTTCAGCTGAAAACTTTCAGCTTTAAAAAAAATATGTGCTTTCTTATTTGATTGCTGTTCGTATTATCAGAATATCATCGATTTTATTGATTTACAACTAATATTCACCAAAAAAAAAAAAAGGGTCTCAATACATTGTTGAATAAAGATGTCGAGTGCCTGAACGCGAAGAGTTCATCTACTCAATGGTATGTGAAGGCAGTAGGAAAGAAAAGCCGTGATAAATAGATAATAGTAATCGTATGATTTGAGAGAAAAAAAAGAAGAAAGTAAGAAAATGTAAATCATCGGTGATGGAAACGTAACAAGACATTTATGATCAGTAAATATGCGTTGAAGTAAAATATCTAAAAAGCGATAAGTGAGCAGGAAATTATGGTGGTTTGAGGCTTCGATTCCATTTAGAAGTAGAGAAAGGATACTTGTATTTTCCATTCAATTGCGTAAATATAGTTTGTGCCTTGATGAGAAGGTTTTCATGAGTAGCAATGGTATTGAAGAAATTTCTAGAAAGTTTAGTAATATAGTTGCCAATAGAATCAATTTTTAAATCTTGATGAATTGTAGAGTTGCGGACAAACCAGGGTGCACCAGTGATGTTACGAAGAAGTTTGTTTTGAATAATTTGTACAGATTTCTTGTTAGATTGTGCAGCTAGACCCAAGATTGGTGCAGTATAGGTAAGGATAGGCCTAAGAACTTGTTTGTAGAGAAGAAGTTTGCTTGACAAAGTTAATTTAGTAAATTTTTTAATGAGTGGCAGAATGAGATAAAATTTTTCCAACATTTTTCTTTGATTTTTTGAATATGAGCTCGAAACGTAAGTTTATTGTCTATAATTAAGCCGAGATATTTAATATTAGTTGCCCATTCAATTTGTTGATCAAAAAGGGAGAGATTAATATATGGTTGTCTGTCGTGTCCTTTTCGGAAAATGATGGCTTGAGATTTAGAGATATTAATTGCGATGCGCCATTTAGTTAGCTAATCCTCTAGGATATTCAGAAAATTTTGAAGAGTATTGAAGACATAAAGAATAGAAGCACCTTGGGCAAGAGCAGCAGAATCGTCAGCAAATAGGCAAGTGGAAATGTTAGTGCATTGAGGAAAGTCGTAGGTGAAGATATTAGGACTAAACACGCTTCCTTGAGGTGTACCAGCACTAACACGACCGATTGTGGAGAATTCATTATGAAATCGAACTTGAAAAGTTCTATTTTTAAGATAATTTGTAATGATAAGTGTGATCCAAGCTGGAAATTGAAGTTTGATCATTTTGTAGATCAGTCCGTCGTGCCACAGTCGATCGAAAGTTTTTTTGACATCTAGAAAGACACCTCCTGTAAAAAATTTATAGTTATATCCTTCAGTGATGATATTGGTGACACGTAGAAGTTGATGACAAGTTGAGTGATGTTGACGGAATCCAAATTGTTCTGCTGGAAATACACTGAAGTGAAAAAGTCATGGGATACCTCTTAATATCGTGTCGGCCCTCCTTTCGCCCGGCGAAGTGCAGCAACTCGACGTGGAATGGACTCAACAAGTCGTTGGAAGTCTTCTGCAGGAATATTGAGCCATGCTGTCTCGATAGACGTCCATAATTGTGAAAGCGTTGATGGTGCAGGATTTTGGGCACGAACAGACCTCTCGATGATGTCCCATAAATGCTCGATGGGATTCATGTCGGGCGATCTAGGTGGCCAGATCTTTCGTTGGAATTGTCCAGAATGTTCTTCAAACCAATCTCGAACAGTTGTGGCCCTGTGACATGGCGCATTGTCATCCATAAAAATCCCATCGTTGTTTGGGTACATGGTCCATGAATGGCTGCAAGTGATCTCCAAGTAGCTGAACATAAGCATTTCCAGTCAATGTTCGGTCCAGTCGCACCAGAGGACCAAGTCCATGCCATGCCCACACCAAACAGCCCACACCATTACGGAGCCACCACCAGCTTGAACAGTGCCTTGCTGACAGTTTGGGTCCATGGCTTCGTGGGGTCTGCGCCACACTCGAACCCTACCATCAGCTCTTACCAACTGAAATCGTGACTTATCGGACCAGGCCACGGTTTTCCATTCATCTAGGGACCAACCTATATGCTCACGTGCCCACGAGAGCCGCTGCAAGCGATGTCGTTCTGTCAGTAAAGGCACTCGAGTCGGTCTTCTGCTGGAATAGCCCAAGAAAGCCAAATTTCTCCGCACAGTTCTAACAGACAAGTCCTTGTACGTCCCACATTGATTTCTGCGGTTATTTGACGCAGTGTTGTTTGTCTGTTAGAATTTACGACTCTTTGCAGACGTCGCCGGTCTCGGTCGTTAAGTGCAGGCTGTCGACCACTGCGCTGTCCATGCTGGGATGTTATGCCTGAAATGTCATACTCTCGGCACACTCTTGACACAGTGGATCTGGGAATGTTGAATTCCTAACGATTTCCGAAATGTTATGACCCATGCGTCTAGCTCCAACTAACATTCCGCGTTCAAAGTCTGTTAATTCCCGTCGTGCGGTCATCATCACGTCAAAAACTCTTCACATGAATAACTTGAACAGAAATGAAAGCTCTGCGAAAGCACTGCGCATTTATACCTGTTCTACGCGATGCTACTGCCATCTGAAAATTTGCATATTGCTATCCCATGACTTTTGTCACTTCAGTGTATGTAATTTTTATCGCAAAAAGAAGTAATATGTTTCACTAAGAGTTTTTCGTAAAGTTTTCCTACACAGCTAAGGAGACTGATGGGCCGATAATTTTGAGGAAATTTCTATCTTGGTCAGGTTTAGGGAACGTGGTGATATTTGCTTTTTTCCAGATAGGAGGGAAGTAGTGATATTTAGTACAGCTGTTGTAGATTTTTGCAAGATGAGTAATGGCATTACTGGGGAGACACATTAAGGCTTTATTTGGAATGTTGTCAGGTCCAGAAGATTTCCGAATGTTGAAATTCTTGATTAAGTTAATTATGTCAGAGGGAAAAAAATATTGTTATGATAATTTTGGTGATCATCTAGAAAGGAAGTTACTGTATTTTCAACATGCTCAATTTGTGAGTAATCGCAAGGTTCAGTGTTTTCTTGAAAGGAGAGTTCAAGGTTTTTCAGCAAAAGAGTTCGCTTTATCAAAGATGAGAATATAAGACCTGAGGATCCAACCAGTGGAGGAATTTTGGGATATTTTTTGGTAAAATGTTTGTTAATTTTGAAGAGAGAATTATCTTCTGGATTTAGGCCTAATAAAAATTCATTCCATTTGTCATTTTTAATTTATGAATCATTTACTTTATTTCTTTTGAATCTTGTTGAGGGATCGCTTGAACGGAGGAAACCTGGTATCTTGCCGTAATTTTCGAATTCTGTTTTTTTCTGCAATTTTAGAGGCGATTTCAGTAGGAAGTTTTTGATGTGGTGTACTGAGTTCTTTAGATTTGCTAGCAAGGTTGATAGCAGAAGTAACAGCATAGTTGAATTTATCAATTATTTTGTCAATATCTTGAATATTGAGATGACTGGATTACCAGGAATGCTTTGAGAGAGAATTTTAGTAAAATATTCCAATTGGTAGTTGTGATTATGCTATTGAGGAAGGGCGTAAATGAATTATGTGAGACTTCAACTATCACAGGGTTATGATCACTGGAAAGATCGTTGATAGAAGAAGCAGGTCCGGCGTTTAAATTTTTGAGAAGTGCGATGTCAAGAGTACTATTGCAGGGATTGTAAAGGCAGAAATATGTGGGATCATTAGGAGCAATAACATTGAATGCATTAAGATTCTCCATTCGAAGAGAATAGAACCATTTATGTTGCTGCGTCCATTATTCCACAGGATGCTTGGAATTGAAGTCACCAAGTAGAAGTACTTGTTGATTGGAGTTCGCTATTGTATCAAGTTCTTGTGTGAGAATCTACCAATTCGAGGGCGATAAATGCTGCAACAGTAATTTTTAGGTTATTCTGGGATTAATAACGATAGCTGAGTAATCAAAGCTGGTTGTAGTAAAATGAATTTGATGATGATTAGTATTTGAGGTTCAATTTTTAAGCAATTTTTCAATATTATTCAGATGATCATTGAGGCTTTCGCACTCAATGAATGATGAAAATTGTTGGATATTAATATTAAGTTGATCAATTTCTTGAATAAAGTTAAACGCTGTCGGGTTAATATTAACGTCAATCAAATGAAGCATACTGGTTGATTGGTCAGCAGGGGAGAGAGACATGGTTGTACTGTTTGAGGAGAGCGAAACTCCTTCGACAACAGCCATAATAGAATAAAATAAACAAAACCAAATATTTAAAAAACTATTGACTAAAACAGAAAACAAATATGCACTTTACTGAGTAAAGGCAGTGAGAAGCACTCGTAGCTTAAAAGCCCGAACAATTCTACGCCTACACAGTAAAAATACAGAAAAAAAAAAAAGAATTCTAGAATTTAGCTAAAAGTTCTAAAAAAGAATTCTAGAATTTAGCTACTCATTTTATACAACAAAATAATAACATAGAACCAAAGAAATCAAAACAGAAAAAGGAAAAAGGAGATTAGACAGAATAAGAGGGGGGGAAAATCACATACCAATGAGGAGAAACGTTAGAAAACAAACCGATTTGTGGGAGAGGAAAAAAAAAAACACGTCCGCTCAGCTCAAAATCCAAACGATCCCAGCGTCTCAATAAATTTAATTTCTGTAAGTGGATATCGCCCGCAAGAAAAATAAGTAAATTTCGAGACACGGTCAAACGTTCTTTCTATGGGGGAAATGCTTTTTAATTATAATAATAATAATTTTTAAATATAAAATATTCTATAAATAGTTTTAAAAATGCTTTATAATTTTATTCATTGAAACGCCTTCCAGTAAATGTCGATGTGAGGTATCTATTAGAGCTTTTTGCACTATGAATTTTATTGATATTTTACATTTAAACTATTAATTTAGTGAACAAATTTTGTTATTTAGTGGCAACATATTTTGGAATAAATACCCACAGAGCTCTGATAATCTCATTTCTTCATTCTTTTCTCTAAAAATCCAACGTGAATCTTTCCGGCTTATCGTATTTATTCCCGGCTTGAATATTCAGTATTTTTTCAGATATATTGTGTCTTAAAATTAAGACCTGCTAATGCTTGAATTTATTATTATTATTTGATATTTTAGCTTTAACCTACGTATTTATTTAGTTAATTAATATTCCCTTTCACTACAACAGAAGTTTACCCTCGAATTAAAAAGCCTCAGTACAATAAGCTTTGATAGCAATCAAGGCTTATTCTATCTTAAAAATAAAATAAAATTTTATCGTTTACAATAAAGATGTATACTTCGTGGCTTTTTTATATTAAGTATATTGAATTGCATATATCTAATAGTAAGTTTAAAAGAAATTTCGCTTTTATGTTTAAAATGTATTGTATTTTAATGCCTACTAATAGATATGGCTTGGTGTTATTCAGTTAAATTAGTACATCATAAGATAATTCCTTCGAGCCGTTTCTAATGATAGCACTTACGTAAAGATTTAATGATAATTACCACGAGATTTAATTATATTACCTCAAAAAGTGTCCCCCTTTTTTTTTTTTTTTTTTTTTTTTTTTTTTACGTAGTGGAATGCACCGCCATTTGACAATTAATCTTTTATTCGGAATGTTGAAGTAAGTCCAAATTGAATATTGAGGGCGGCGTTAATAAACTCGACCAATAAACTTTTGTATCAGTATGATTTTTACGAGAAAAATAATTAAAAAATATTAATTCATTATTAAAATAACGATTTAATAGAAAGTGAATAATTTGAAAAGTAGTTTTAAATCATTAAGATTTAAAAATGCTACCAATTAGTAATTATGTAATAATTTGAAATATTACTTCGGAATCATCAAATTCTTCCATTTTAACTGACTATTTACACAACTTTCGTATTAAAGTTGTTTTTAAATGAAAATTATATTAAAAGAATAAAAATAATCAATTTTTTTATTCTATTCCGTTCTAAAAAGTTAAAATAATCGTTTGGCCAATTTCCAGTACATTATTTAAATTAAGTCTTTTTTTTAAACCCCAATCTAGCAAAATATTTTTAACTTTCATTCAATTAACAGTAAATAACCAATTAAGTTAACAGTAAATAATTAGCTAAATTAAACAGCTTTAATTGCCTATTTTTTACACAATTTTCCTATAAAAGTTATTTTTTAATGAAAATTACCTTATTGAAAGAATAAAAATAATCAATTTTTTATTCATTTCCTTCTAAGAAATTAAAAGAATCGTTTGGCCGAAATTCCCGTACATTCTTATTTAAAATAAGCTTTTATTAAGCCACAATCTAGCAAAAATTCTTTCACTTTCAGCAATTAATAATAAATAACCTGTGCTTTCGCACTCGACAAACTGCGATAGGTTTATGTATACATATAACAATGCTTATAGAGCTGCCTTGAGTAAAAACTAATTAA
This sequence comes from Caerostris extrusa, assembly GCA_021605095.1. Classification (NCBI taxonomy): domain Eukaryota; kingdom Metazoa; phylum Arthropoda; class Arachnida; order Araneae; family Araneidae; genus Caerostris; species Caerostris extrusa. The sequence goes on from BPLR01002590.1 coordinate 115,303, forward strand.
TTATTCTAGTGCAGTTAAAAACTATTAGATTTTAGATAATCACTGTTAGTTTCTAATACCTTTGGCTTACAAAATGTAAGACGTCTACAAAAAGAATTATAGTTTAAAAAAAACTAAAAAACACGCTTTTAGAGTTAATCAAACTAAAAAGTAGAAAATAATTGTTAACATAAAGAATAAAATGACTGAAGAGAAAATGAATGTCAATGTTCTAAAAGCGTGGGGTGCTCGATATCAATAGTTATAATTTTTCACTAGTTTCATTCCAAAATGCAGAGTTAGTTTAAAAATGTCATACGCAGCACCCCAAGCTTTTAGAACAGTGACATTCATTTTCTCGTCAGTCATTTTATTCTTATGTTAACAATTATTTTTTACTTTTTAGATTGATTAACTCTAAAAGCGTGTTTTTTAGTTTTTTTTTAAACTATTCATTTATTTTTTACTTTGATTAACTCTAAAAGCATGTTTTTTAGTGTTTTTAAACTATAATATTTAAATGAGGTCCCGGTACGAGCACTGGAACTATAGTTCTTACAATTTAATTGTGAGTAAAGCAAAGGCTAAATGCGAATATGTCGAGCCAGCCAGGATTCGATCAGAGAATCTTCTGATCCGTAGTTATCAGGCGCGTTATCCGTTGTGCCACTGTTCCACGTAGGATTGAATGTCTTATTTACTTTCATTCTTCATGGGTTAAATTGCTCTTCATAAGTTAAAATAAAATCACTAATCCTGGCGATCCTAATCATGATGAGATAATAAACTTATCAAAATATTTTAGTGTCGTCGGTCCTTGATAAGACTACAACGTTTAAATTAAATATGATCGCTTAAAGTAGGGCAAAATAGAGCCCAAAGAGTCAGTTACAAACAAACATACAGGTGAAGCTAATAAAAGCGTATTAATGATTGACTATTTCTCCAGAAACTCTTAGATATGAAATATATATATGTATATACATAATAAATTAGGCAATAGTTAATATTTATCAAGGCTTTTCAAATGATTTAAAAAAAAAAAAAATCTATAAATGAAAGAATAAAATATATAAAACATGTATTATGTTGTGTAATACGCGAAATTTAAAAATAATAATAATAAAACATCGCACATACCCTGCAGATGTTAGGACTTCCAATATTCTCGACTTGAATCACCACGATATAAAACCACTGACAGTGCATCGTTTTAACGATATAATGGCATTTAAAATTGTCTAACTCGATTTTTACGAAAGCTGTTGAGAAGTGGATGCTACTACTTTGGCCGGTTAATAGCATATTCATGGTCTACATATAGTCACATTTCAATCAAATCGTAACCTTTATTGTAAATCTAAACCTTTGTAAGAAGAAATGGGGGCCAAATCGTAAAATAGTGGCCATTAGAATTGGTGATTTTTTTGTGGCGCCAACTGAGTGATAAGCCGCCATATGTGGTAACTCGGGTTTCTCGTATGGTTTACAATTCACTTCACTTAACAATTACAACCCGATACTTGGCGAAAATAATTTTTGACGTCAATTCCAACGGCCCCTATTCTGCGATTTTACCGAAATAAACTTCATTTACTTCTGAAATTATTATTTTTTTTTTTTTAAATTTTGACCAGTTAGAGGATACATTTTTTAAAGATTATATTAAATCATTCATAAGTTAAATCCAGAAATATTTTAAATTTAACAATATTCACAATCTCTATTCCACAAATAGAATTGTGAAAAATTAAAAAGCACGAAGCATAATAACATCGATCTTAATGTTAAGATTTTGAAAGAAAAAAATAAATAAATAAATAACTATTGGAAACTGAGAAAGATAATTAAAAATAAAATAAAACTTTTTTTTAAAAAAAATAAGGACTTATTACTATTATGTTATAAATTTAAGAGGCAGTCTGTATAAAATACAGACTAACTTTAAATTATGTTCATATGTCATTTGATAATGCACTTTTGATATAATAGTGAATATGAAAGGATACACTTTACACTATTCTTGACAGGATAGTTTTGCTTGGAGTAGGAAGGGGGGAGGATCGTACTACATGATAGTTTATACTGCAATATTTCTTCAAATAATACATTTGAAGAAATATTGCAGTATAAAATTATAAAAACTTCATTACCGAAAGCGAAATTGCTTTATGCAACAACAGAATAGATAGAGAATATCCTTATTATTTTCAACAAATATAAAAATTCACGAAAACTAAATTGAAAAAGTTGCTGTATTTAGAAAATAAAAAAAGATACTTTTTTTTTTTTTTTGCTCGAAATTATTTGAAAAATATTGCAGTATAAAATTATCAGGTAGTACGACCTCCCCCAAGCAAGCAAAAATTATAATTTCATTTCAATGTAAAAAAATAGTGTAAAGTGTATCCTTTCATATTCACTATTATTTTGACAAAACTGAATGCTGATGCATTATCAAAAGTGCATCAAACCTGAAATTTCCATTAAAAACAGAAAAGTAAATTATTGATAATGCAAGTGTAGAGCTTATATAAACTATGGACTGTATGCCTAGAAATAATAAAAAGGAGGGATTGAAAAAGCAAGCGAAAAATATTTGCATCGAAATTTAGAAGGAACTAATACAAGAATTTGGTAGGATAGAGAATAGTAGCATGCTGTGATTATAGATTACAGTACAACCATGAGTACAGATTAACAAAAAATTTGCGACTACTGACTCGAATTTTTATACCAACTCCCGACTCTCTTTACAGCAATATTATCTAATAAAATTCTTACTAATGGATTTAGAAGAATTTGTTCAATAAATTCATTTGAACAAATGAAATAAAGTATAAAAGTTTTTACTAATCTATACAGATCATAACTGTAATCTATACAGTTTTTAAACTAGCAAATCATTACAACCTTAAAAGTGTAATATTTGCACCAACTTAAAAGATATCCTTTTACCCTAAATTTTCTTACAAAAATATCTATATATATTATAAAAATAATAGTATCAAATTAACAGATACTAAAAATATTATAGAATAGCCGAGGACAAGCAAAAGAAAATGGCACATTTAAATCACGTGGCTGATTTAGTAACATTTTTATGTAAATTCTTTTTGCCTTTTACCTCCAGATGGCCATTTTCTGCCAATCTTGATGGGCCAGTAGGGTTTCCATAAAAAATTAGCCTCCATGATAAGGTTCCTCGACTACTATGTTTAATTATTTGTCCTTCCTTGAGATCGCCAAGTTTTACATAAGTTTGGTGCTTAGCAACAGGCATATCCAGTATTTGGTGGGAAAAAAATTTTTTTATAAAGAGTAGGATTCTAAAACCGACTCCTTCAACAATGCTCAACCTCTCATATTTGCATGCCAACTACACGTTACTGCCGTCATTAAAAATTGTAATTAACGAGTCCAGTTGCCAATTCAACATGAAATCTCAAAGGCCTCGCTTATCGCAGAAGACACCAGCTGTAGAAAGACGTATACAGCTGGTTAGGGGTAATACAACTTCAGCACCAGTGTGCAGCATGATATAGTCTCACTGACATGAAATAACCACTGATCATCTCACTGATTGAATAATGGCAAAATACACAATCTGTTAAACAAAAAAGTAATATACAATGGAAGAGAATAATATATATATATATATATATATATAATGTGACGTGCATCCTACTTTGGGTGCTAGTGGATGAAAAAGGCTTAGAATGCAGTAACAGATAAGAATTAACAACTATTTACAAAAGGCCATAATGAATTGTGATACCAATCAAGAATTTCGTTTTTTTAACAAACTTGAAAATTACAATTTATCGGACAAATGCCACCTTTTTGTTTTGCCCATAATTATTAAATGCATATCTTTTTATGGTTTATTTTAAAATCTTTTTACTTTTTATCTTAAATTTAAAACATTTTTTTTTTTTGGTACTTACGTATTAATGGTACCTTGGCGACAGTTGCGCCAATAAAGTGCAAACGCACCAACTGCAGCTACAGATTTGGCGGTTTTTAAGTGGCATCAATCTACACTTAAAATTTTTGTTCCAAATAATAAAATATATATGAAACACTTCATTTAAAATCAAAACGCTTTCAAAATATTTTTATTCCAGATAATAAAATATATAAAACACTTCATTTAAAATCAAAACGATTTCAAGATTCAAAACACTGTATGTAAACACAAATTAGTCAAAAAACACTTCATTTAAACACAAAGTAGTCAAATGAAGTTTCATGTCATGGGAAGTGGGACATTTTCGTTGTTTTGGTAAAATATTTCGCTCCTGAAAAATAAAATTGCATCTTGTTCTGTTTCTGGCAAATCCCAAATACACATTTCGTAGCACTACAAAAATGGCGTCAAAACTCAGCAAATCTGCAGCCGTTATATTGGCGCCACTTAAAAACCGTCAAATCTGCAGCTGTTACATTGGCGAAACTTAAAAACGCCAAGGTACCATTAATACGTAAGTACCTTTTTTTTCTATAATGACATCGAAAAACGCTCTTGGAAACCAAAACACAAAACTTTTTTGCTAGTTTTATATTACGCATATAAAAATAGAACTTGTTTAGATAGGGTATGTCAAAGAATTGGTGCAAATTGGATGCTGATAATAAGCAGGAAATTACAGTAACTACAAAATGGATAACAATTAAAAACAGGAAAAATTAACATTCCTTATTAATTTCTAATAAATTTTTATTCAAAAAAGGAAGACAATAATAAACCTTGATACATACATACAATAAACAATACAACTTATACACTTTAATAACAATTAAAAGCTTAATATTACCCAAATTTCTTGCCAGGAAAAAAAAAAGATTTGGCATAATTTTTGGAATGTTGCAACAGTTTGTGCTGTAAAGCTAATGTTGTTTTTTTAATTAATATAATAGGCCACTAATAAACTTATAGTACTTCTTTGAGGTGCCAAAATGATACAAAAAATTTAACATAATTATACAATACAGATAAATGCTTGAAAGAACTATGATAAACATAAAATGTATTTATCATTTTCCATGAAAATACAAATAATAATAAACAAAAAACTACAAATTTAATGTATCAAGTATTGTTTTCGAACTATTTTTTAAAGACACTTACATAAGCAGCAGACGAAAATCATCCACCCACAACAATTATTAACTAATAACATTGATAATATATTAATTTATGTTATATATTTATTACAAACAGAAAATTAAGGCAGAAAATGCACAAATTGGACAGGAAAATTGTAGTACACTTTTGAAAACTTGATAGTACACTTTTTTTGTTTCAAATACATACAAATAAAAAAATTATGTACATATGCTGCCAAATTTTTACAAAAGAAAAATTCTTACAAAGAATTTTGTTTATAAATTTCTACAAATATCCCTTAATTTTTAAGATCCAAATATATAGTCAGAGAAAATTCTTTAAATTTTTATGAGATTTAAATATATTATAACATATACAGTACGTAAAATCTAAAAAAAAAAAAGGTACAATTAAATACATTTAATACTAAATTTAATTTACAAACTTAAAATATATGTATATACAGTACAGTTTATATTAAAAATGTTTGTAAAACAAATCAGTTGAGGTATAGTTTTAAAATCAATATAACTAGTAAAAAGCAGAATCAAACAATAGCGATTTGAACCTGAGATTACTTTCACCAGTGTGCGTGTGCATCATCCATATCATTTAGCCACATTGACTCTTCTACAATGTAGAAATTCCTAAGGAAAATTTTAGGGGATCTTATCCTTGTTAAAAAAAAGAGCAGAGATAAAATTTTTGAGAAACATCATATAAACAACAAAGAGCAAATTACATAAATGCATGAATTGTGACAATAGAACTGTTTCACGTGTTTCATTTGCCGCTGGCAACAGCAAATAAGTAGAATGTATAAGATTGATGGAAAATTGCATCACAATTAAACAATAATGAATGTCCATTAAAACAAAAGAAAATTATTATTATCAAGAAAAAAATGTTTTTTAATAATATTGTACATCTTATGACATATTAAGACATTTTATATGAATCAAAATCTATTTTGAAAACTTAATATAATACAGTAACAATGAAAAAAAGTATTTTTACTATAAATTTTTGTTTTTAAATATATTTTCAAGTACAAGTTTTAATTTTTACACACAAAGACCCATCTGCTAATCTTAGCTCACAATTAGCTTTAAGTGGTATACGGATTGTGAACTTCTATACAAAACTGACCAAACACTGAAACACAAATAGGAACAAATTATAATCTCTTGAACATAACATTTATTTGAACAAAAATGTCAAAATAATTATGAGATTTTATGAATATAATTTACAGATGAATGAAAAAAAAATGTCTTCCTCTTCAACTTTACAAATGATAATAAACTTATTGAATTATGCTTAGTAGGAACAACTAATCAGAATTTGAATCAAAATCTTCCATGGTTAGATTTATTTTGCTAATATTTGGAGATTTCAATTTCAGCCGCTTCAATGGAATAACAGGGTTAAGGGAACTTGAAAACAGCTCCCTCTGTACATCCATATTCTGCAAACCACTTGTTGAAGGTAACTGCAAGTCATTATTTATAGCAGGTGAAGGAATTTGAATCTGTTCGCTTGCTGTTTCCTTACTAGGTGAAAAACTGTTTCTAACACCATGGAAGATAGTTGCACTTACTTCATATACCTGATCAAAAATATCGGCCTTTGGTGAAGTTGATGTCTTCCTCTGCTTTTCATGTTTCTTTTGTTGCTTTGGCACTTCCTTCTCTTCATTCTTCAGTTCAAACATGACTTGATTTTTTAACATTTTGTCACCAGCCAGAATTTTATCAATCTCACTCTCAAAATCTACCAGTAAATCCTTGATGAAGATAAATATTTCAAGCATCAAAGCATTACTTTCCTTGAACATACGATTCTTCAAGGAAATCATTATTGGTATGATAGGTTCAACTAATGTGACTTTTCTAATTTCACGTTCTGCATTAATGTATTCTTCCGGCTCTTCCAACTCGCTTATTACATTATGCGAATCGTAAGCTCGTATTTCCAAAGAATTAAGGATTGCCATACAGTCTCTGGCAATGGACTCGGTCCTTTTATTGATAGGAAAGACTTCAGCAATGCAAGTCAACACATCACAAATGCTGCAGAATAGTTTTGCATGATTTACAGGAAGTGTGTATGCCATCATAAACTTATAGATTTGCATTCTTTTTGTCCCTATTTTTATCACCTGGTAGGCAAAAATTTTCTCATTGTTCTCACAAATTTTGCGAGGATTTCATCGTTGGGTGGAGGGTAGCAGTTGAAGACATAGATAGCCTTAACAAAATGTTCAGTGAAAACAGAATGGTTCTTTTCAAATAAAATCATGCTAAGGCTATATCTACCTAGCTCGTGAATAGCCTCCCTTTTCATCTGCAATTGTGGATAATAGACAGTATAACCAAAAATTATTTTCTAACTTGACGAAATCCTGTTGCATAAAATTTGTAATGAGGGAAATACTCTGATAACGTATAATGTAACGCATATCCTTTACACAAGAGCTTATCAAAGGAATATATTTATCAGTATAAGAAGGATAGCGTCTGAGCATTTCTATTAGAATTAAAATAGCATTATTACGCAGCACATCTTCTTTAGATGTAGTAAGTTCTTTAGCAAGTAATGGAAATAGTTCTCTAGATAAAGTTTCATCTTGAAGACACATCTTACCCAATGCAACAAAAGCATGGGCCCGTAAGAAAGTAGATATTGCTGTGGAAGAATCGGAATCTGAAAATAAATTTTACATTTATTACATGCAGTCATTCAACTTTAGTGAATGTATGCATACACACACAAAAATAACACATTAAAATAAAAACAATACATTAGAAATAAAGATAAAATTTTTAGTGATATTTAAAAAAAATTAAAGGTTTGGAAAATCTGGTGGATAGTATATAGGGTTTTTAAACTAGGACAATTGATTTAAAATCAAATGACAATTGATATCCATGCCAGATATAAATTAGTTAATGCAGTATACTTTATGTTATAATACTTCTCTTTAATTTTAAAAAATAATTTTGTGATTTTTGCCCTCGTAACTCTGATGGACCAGTTTTTGAACAATAATAAACATAAGATGAATAATGAAAGTCTAAATAAAGAAAGTACACCCTCAACCAGCGATATGACTGTGAAAAACTAAAATATGCTGATGTTATTTAGAGTTTGGTTTTATGTCGACAGAAATTAATGGTGAAAAGAGACATGTACCTATTATGTATGAAAGTTTTGCCACCAGAGTGTATGCTTCCAAATAAATTGAAATTCCACTCAGAAACTCACACCATTATGTGGTTGGCAAACCTTGTGATTTCTTTTGCCAAAAAGTTGAAAGAATTAAAACAGCAAAAAAATAAATTTTTCAATAGCAAACAATACCCTTAACATACTATTGTGTCCAAAAAGTAACACCAATTTTCAATTTAAAATTCCCGGACTTATGGAATTTCATTTTTAGGTTGCTGGCACTGTCCTTGACTGTGTGAAATTTCACGTCAAAACATACTTAACTGTTTGGTTATGCTTGGCTTTGTGTGATGCTAAAACTGATTCCGGCAATTTTTGAAATGTCTGAATTAATTGAGCAAAGGACTTGCATTCAATTTTGTTTGCGGAAATGTATAGAATGTTGCAGAAAGCATTCGGTGAGCATACCTATATCGGAAAAAAAATGTTTAGAAGAGGTATAAACAGTTCAATGAAGGCAGAGAAAGCGTTGAAGTGTTACGTTTTAAGAGCCCTCTGGTCAACCATCAACCTCCACCGACGAAGCTCACATCCAAAAAATTAAAGACTTGATGCTTGTAAACCGTCACAGAGACCTTGCTGATGATGTTGGAATTTCAAAAGGATCAGTCAATTCCATTTTTGGGCCTCAAGCGCGTCAAATCTCAATTGGTACCGAAAATACTGAATGTGCCAGTTCACACTGCATTGATTCTTCGTGACTCTTTCGCAAAAAATGAAACCCATATTGTTCCACAACCACCGTATTCACAGCTCAGCAGATTTGAATCCCATTTTTAACGTCTTACATTAGCAAAGTTGGGTTGTTGGGGTTGCTGTGGTAAAGAGGAAGTAGAGAGCACAATTCATAGTAGAATGTTTGATGAGAGTAATCATGTCCTGTTTAATTTCATAATTTAAGCTAATATGCAATGATCTGCAAGCTAATCCATCCCATTAATTTAATGATAATGAAATGGATAAAAAATAAAATAATTTTGTTTTTATTTTGTATTAATACTTTTACTTTGCCAGAAGTTGAAAGAATTTTGTGTTAAACAAATAAGTTTATGTGTCTATATCGAGCAATATATATTGTCAAGCAGAGTCCTTCAATTGTAATTGAAGAGAAAGAGATGCAATCTATGTACACATTCATTCCAAATTGATTGGAAAGATGTGGATGCAGAGCATGTTGAGTAGCACTAAATCTGCTGCTCCAATGACAAATGGCCTCATGTCAAAATGACTGGTTATTGAAAAATGATGCGTGATTAAAAATAGATAAAATAAAAGGAAATCAATAAAAAAAATCCTATTTGGTGCTCAATCATTGCTCTGAACTGTATTTTTTTTTTTTTAAAGTATGGATTGTTTTGTGATTTATAATGTATCTTCTTCAGAACTCTTCTTTCATTAGAAATGATGACAATTAAAAAAAATGTTTGAACCAATAACCCCATTTTTAGTGGATGCTTGATGCTTTTAAGGAAAGCAATATATTTACAAAACGTTTAAATCTTTACAGAAGATATAAGACTGGTATATTTCACTAACAATGTAAAAATAATTTAATAAAATTTTTTGGCAGGTCTGAAAAATCACATTATGAGAAAGCTGATATTCTATATTGAAAAAGCATCAAAAGAAAATATTGCAATTAAAAAAAAATCCCACCTCATGAATACAAGGCAATTTTTAACACATACTCACCTTTACTATTTCTTGTATAAACAAAACTTTTCAAAAGTACAGTCACATTCTGAGTGATGCTTAATGGAATAATCTGACAAAATTCTCTTATGAGAGCTAAACTAATGCCAGCCAACTCTTCATCAGGCCATGTTTCTTTCTTTCGGGACAAAAACGGAGTCAAAGTATCCATTGAATTCTGAATATAAATAATAAGCATTAGTTTCATTAAATTTTAGCAACAAAAACTATTTCTATAAAATGGTTGCAGTTATCTTTTCTTAAGAATTGTTTTTATCTATTCTATGTTGAATCACATCATAATAGCAAATTGTTAGCGACAATACAATAATACATTTATAAATGGGAATGCTTTTTATATTACTGTAATGATCTACAAATGATCTTATAATCCTCAACAGAACATAATCCATAATTGATTAGAACTTGTTAATTTTTTACTTTAACATAACATGTGCCAATAAAATTCTATTTTGGTATTGAAGGGTTTGGAACTTAATCTAGCATAACATTTTTTAAAAATTTAAAACCTGCATTTATGAAGGAAATAATAAAAAAATAACAAATTCTATGCATTATAGTTCAAATCATGATGATGTATGCACGAAAAATAATTATATAAATAATAAAACATTATTTATATACTAAATCATATTTCCTACCTACTATCTGTGGCTTTTTTTAATTATAAATTGAGGTAAAAACTAATTTAAATATATATTTTTAAAACTTTTTCACCCTAATGATTCTAGATGGATCTAATACAAGAAATAAATAAATATATAATTTTAATATAATAATAGCCAGATTAGGTGAAATCTTATAGGAGCTGCAGATGATGAATATGCAAAAGGGTTATTATTAAACACGGCCAACTGAGAGCCTTCTTTGTCATAGTTGTTCTGTAGCAATATGGGGACAAAAACAAGTCACTGGGCGATTCATAGTAATCTTTGCAAAGAAATACAATAAAAGATAAAAGTTATAGTGAGCCCAAACCAGATAGCCTTTTCAGTGTGTACTTTTCTATTGAAAATGTGTATTTTTCTTTGCCCAAATGCAACAGTTCTGGGTTGACTAATCTATTAAGATAGGAATGGTAGAATGTTCCATACCCATGAAAGATGGGTTGATGTTTCTTTGGACTTTCTAAACATTGTAGTTACTCATTATGCACTACTTGCAACAATGTGTGCCCTTGATTATTCAAAATAACAGCTTTTTCATTGTTTGTAAGTATATGCAGTGCCACAGGTTAACATTGTCAACTCATAACTTGTTAGGAATTTTAAATCGCAATACCTTGTTTCGATTACAGTGTGCATAATCTCTTTGAAAATCACCTATCGCAGATACAGCATTTTAAATGTTTCACAGAAAAGTGTTGCAATAATAAAATCAACCAAAAAACAGCCATTTTAATGTCAAAAAATGTGATTCCTGTTTGCTTATTTTATAACTAAACTTATTTTTTATGACACTGCTATCTTTTTGTATGGTTAAGCAAATTATAGGTTTAATTTTTTTTTAATTATTTGATTCATATAGCTCATATATTCATATAAAGTATTTGTAATTAACTACCTTTAAGTTGCTTGCTGCTCATTAAGGTTTTTTTTTTTTTTTTTTTCTGTTTCGCACTGTTTCTTAGTTAGATATTTTTTAAAAAGTATTTTTTTAACGGATTATTTTTATATGGTATTTTCTTCATAATGATAATCTTTTCACATTTCTTGCTTTACATAGTTTTATGTAGCTGGGTTTTTTTTTTCCATAGAAATTCCCTGAGCAATTTTTACAGCAGAATGTTCTCAACAGGCCAAGTTTAATAATAATTAGCTCTTTACACAAAATGATGCAAGACACAATGAATGTCACACTCATCAAATAAAGAAAAATTCTGTGATGTCTCAAAAAAAAACACTTTCTGGAAAAAAAACTAAATTAATAATTCTGATACATATAAAGATTTTTTTAATTAGTATAAAATTACAAATGATCATAATTTAAAAAAAAAAATTGTTACATTCTGAATCTGACTGCTTAAAATTAAGTTTTCACATTTTTTTTTTATTTCTATGTATATCATTAAAATTGATTCTAGTATCGTTTAATTTTCAGCCTATAATCTGTGCATTATATGTTTAAAAATATTGGAATTTCATGGTGACTGTTGCATAGAATTTGTAAACAATCTTCTGAAACACAACAGTTTTGAACAATTTAAGAGAGCTAGATATCTGATTTTGAGATTTGACTGAAGATGCTCATCTGTCTTAAGCAATAAATTCACACGGAAGACATTTCTTCCCATAGAAGATTGTTCAGGATAATTTATTAAAATGAAAGAAAAATTTAAAATTATCCTGAAGGATTGAATTTTTTGAATTGTTAGCAGATAAGTTATATTAAAATTATTAACAGGATAACACAGTTGAATACTGAATAATTCATGAAATTAAATAATTTAGAAACTAATCTAAAACTACATGAATTCCTTATTAGTTTTATAACAAATGTTTAATTTAAAGATGAACATTTTTTAAAGATTTCCCTAAAATGTTCTTACTGTATCAGTACAGAAAAAAAAAGTGTTTTTAATCACAAAAGCTTTTTTTAAAATAGAAAAACAAACAAAAAACGAAAATATACAGGGTTAAATGGAAACATGAGTATGACTGTCTTTAACTTTTATTAAAACACAAAAATGCATGGATTTTATTTGAAGTTGAATTAATTAAAACCAATACCTTTATCAATTTGTTAGCAAATTCAGTAAAAATCTTGGTCTGATCCAAGGTGCTTTTCAATTTCATTGAGTAATTCAATCACTGCTGGCATAATTTCAATTTTAATTGAACAGCTTTCTAATTTTTCTCTCAGAATACCTTACAAAAATTAACATATTACATTAAATTCAATAAAATTACATATATAAAGAACAAATGAAGTATAAAATGTAAAATGATAAAAAAATTGTAACAGGTATAATGAATTTTCATTACAAAATTCTGAATGTTTGAAACAAAAAATATCAATTTTCTTTTTAAAGATTGCTAGAAACAATTACCATTCTTATAAAAAAAAAAAAATTGCTTGAATACAGAAAAAATTACAAAAATTAGCTATAAACTAAGTTAATCAATAAAATTTAATAAATAAATATTTACCTTGTATTATTTCCAACTTTTCATGGGGTAGATCACGAAAAACATTTTGTAGAACTTTTTAATATATTTTCAATAAAAAGTACGAGAATTCCAGTTTTCAAGCTTTTGAAATTCTTCAACAGCTTTCTCACAATTATTTGTTGGAAGTTTGCAAAATGCTCCAAAAATGGTTAAAAAAACCAAAAAAGACTTCCTTGTCATCTTTTTCCAAGTTTTCTAATCTTGATATCATCTGAGGTCTATATATATATATATACACACACATATATCAATTATTATAAAAGTGAAAATGTTTAATTTTAAGATACTAAAATAATAATTGAATTGTTATTTTTATTACATTTTGTACAATCAAAAATCTTTAAAAACTTTAAGACTCTTTAATGAGCACTAGACTTAAACTTACCTTTGATACTAGACCACCAAAACTTTGTTAACTGATCTCAGTTAAAATTTTTATTCAAAAACATTTAATGATCTTACTGAAAAGTTTTTGAATTAAAAAAAAAAAACTTTTATTCTGTATTTTTAAAATTTTTGCTGAAGAATGTTGGTTGCATCTATTGAGAAGTTTTAGTAGACCATGAGATGAAGTTATTACAATACAAATCATACATGATTATTCCTATTTTTCATGTAACATATTTGAGTATGTAAATATAAAAATGTCAAGAAATATTGTGCAATTCGTTCATAAATCTTAAGTTTAAGGTACCTACATGAAATAGGTACATTACCAACACCTCCTTGATATAATGCCTAGCTGATAAAATGGATTAAGTCTGTGACAAATAGTAAGTGAGCAGGATATAGAAATAAATATGTTTCTATAAATGTATCATGCTTCTAATAATAATGTGAAATAAATGTCTCTACCAGCCATTTTGTTTACCAGACGGTTTGTGTTATGTATAGTTAGAAACTATTTACATCTGCTGTCAAATGATTCACTTTTTATTTCAGTTTAATTTGCCTTCAAATCACAGGTATTTTTTATTTATATTCTTTTTAAACATGTTTTATACCTATTCAATTCGGTTGATGAGAGAAATGTCTGCATGTTCCAGTTTTCAAAAGATAACAATGTTAAGCAAACAATGGATACGAACCATATGAATAAAGGATTAATTCCTACAAAACATTCCAAGGTATGTATAAATCTGCGCACTTAATAGCATAAATATTCAATAACTTAAAAATTTTATTTAATTATTTATGTAATACTAACATATTTTTAATCTATATTGATAAGATTTTTGGGCTTCACTTTTATCACAAAACACTCTTGAGGTTTATGATGGCAGAAAATGCGAGTATATTAAAGGATAAGATAAATTGATGACTCAATGCCTACAATTTTCCCCAAAATCTTACCTAACATCAAAGAAAATTTTCAATTGGTCAACTATATAAAACAATATATGAAAGTATTTCATTGAAATTTTTTTTCGCTAAATGGCCAAGGCATTTAAATCATAAAATATTTCTGATATGTGAAGCATTATTTGTAAAAAGTCTTTTTGCTTTTAAAACCTATTTAAGAACTATAAATGAAGCATTTGCAGATAATTAAAAAACAGCCTTTCTTTACAGAAAACAATAATAATATAATATTTTAATTTGTATATAATTTTTTTTTAACTTATCTGTTACAGAAATTAAAAATATAACCAAGAGATTTTGGAAGATTTATCTCACAGGATTATTAAAAGCGGCGATATTTTTCAATTGCTTTTAACTTTAACGTAGAAAACATATTTTTGTTTAAACAAATCATAAAATATTATTTTCAGTTTTCAACAGATAAAACTAATATCATTAAATCTTTATCTGAGGTATTTCTTTGTTTTATTTTGAATTTATAATAATCTTTAATAATAATTTCTAAAATTCTTTCAACTTTCAAGATTTTATCTTTTCTTGAAGATGATCTAAATGAAGTTCAACCTCTTTTGCCTGTATCAACTTATTTATCTGAATATTATGCTTAAACAACAATAAAAAGAAACAATATAATTCATATTCTAAATTATTTATATTAAATAAATCTTTTTTCAATTGCAATTATAGTTTATTTAAAATTTGTATAGATATACTTTATTATGCCTATTACCACATGTAGTTAATGTAATTATTTATATTTATTTTATTGTACAGAAGTTACTTTGTAAATGTATCACACAAATCAACGATTAACTGTAACAAATTTATTTTATTATTGAAAGTGATGATATTTTTTAAATTATGAGCTTTGTGACAATGATCATTTAAAGTAACTTATTTTAAAAACAATTAATTCAAATAGATACTACTAATAATAAATTATTGAATAATTATTGCAAGCTAAAAATCATCAAAGTTGATAAAAAAAAAAAACTTCAAATTCTAACTGATAGATAATAAAATCTAAAAATATTATTTTAATTTGCTTAATAATATATACAGAATGCATATTAAAGAATGTATTTATTAAAATAAATTTAAACTACTTACTTACTTATGTATTTATTCATTATTATTATTTTTTGAACTATTTGGAACACATTCAAAAATTACATTTTTCTGTAATATTTAAAAATACTGTATGATGTATGTATATATATATAAGCTTATATAAACTTTTTCAAAGTAACGCTCACAATCTCCCTATATATATATCTTGTTAAAATTTTCAATTGTTCATAAAATACTTTTATTCATCCACAGAATCAAGTTCAAATACATTTTTTTTTTTAACTTAAGTGGATGGCACTTGATGTTAATACAGTTTTTTCAAATATTAATTCAGTAATTAAATTTAATTAATTAATTTTAGTTTTTTTTAGATTTAAGTTGCATATATCTACCAATAGATAGTGCCAGATAAACTTAAAAAAATGAATGAAAAAATTATTTATAAAGGACTTTCTGCAATATAGGGGGAAAAAAGTAGGAATTGACTTTATGTTTTGCTTTTATCTTAAAAAATTGATATGTATGATTACAAAGAAGGAATACATCTGTAAATAAAATATAATTTAACCATAAGAATAAGAATATTTTAATTTTTAATCGGAAATTATCTTGGAATAATATGTTGTTTAAATATAGTTATTTGCTACTTTTAAATAAAGAACATTTTTTATGATCAATGTAAATAATCACAAAATTAATAAAAAAAATTTATTTGAACGATTTGTATGATTAAGAATAAAATAGCATTGCGGTGAATGAGAAGAATTTTAGTATTTTTCAATGAATTTGTAAAATTAAACAAAATTATATTAAATGTAAAAGTTTGTTTATATTTAGTGTAAGTAAAAAACACAGAAAAGAAATGTAAAGAAAAATATATAAAATTTTGGATTGAAATATCTATCAATAAATATTGAAAAAAATTTCTGTTTGTAAATCTAAGGTTAAAAGCTTGTTAAACAGACATTAAATTAAGTAGTAAAATAAAATAAATCCTAGAGAATTGTATTTGTTAATTTAAGTGAGAGATTTTTTATATGTCAGGAAAAATTTAGGTGTTATTTTAAAGCTAATTGTAAAAAAAAAAATTCATGAAACTGAAAAAAAAAAAATATTTGTTTTTTACTCAAATACTTCAATGTATGTGATGTCATAACCCAGCAGCTAGGTCCTGTATCTAGAAGGTGTTGGTGCATTACCCATGGTCAACACAGCAGGCTAGTATTCTTTTAAACTATGAGAAACATATTCATTTCAAAACTAATTGATTGCAAATATAAAGTATATTAATATTACAATTACGTCATCATCCTTAGTAATAATACATGATGTTTACGATAATTCAAAATATGTGTTTTTAGTTTCATGAAATATTTTTTAGAATTACTTTTATACTTCTAGCATACATAGTTAAGAC
>BPLR01002591.1:0-21716 GCA_021605095.1 Caerostris extrusa
TTAAGTAATTTTTCTATTAACAATTAATTCAACTAAAAAGAAATAAAGATATAATTTTTAAATTTAAATTATTTCTAAATTACTTTAATAAGAACAGAAAAACTAAATAAGAAATTATTTAGTCCATCATTTCATAATACACTTGAAATAATCCTTTTTTATATAATATTCATAAAATAATAATGATATTGCAATTGAATTCATCTAATTCATTCTTTCGTTAAAAGTAATTTAGCTAAAACGTAAACAATAGCATTTTAATTTTACTATTATTATTATTTTGAAAATTCCTTCCCACATTGTTTTCCATAAATATATATTTATAGCACTGTTTCATATTTGAATACTTTTAGGTATTTTTCTATTAGCATTTAATTCGAACGTTTAAAAGAAATAAAAAAATTATTTTTTTAAATCTAAAATGTTTAAAATTACTTTAAAAACGTATTAAGAGTATTTAGTGCATCATTTCATAATACGCAAATAATCCATTTTATACAATATTCAAAAAATAATAATGATAATTGCAATTGAATTAAAAATTGGCTAAAACGTCAGCATAAATAATTTTTTATTAATGTTAGTATTTTGAAAATTCATTCCACATAACTTTCATTAAATATATTTATAGAATTTATTCATATTTAAACATTTTAGGTAATTTTTCTATTATCATTTAATTGAACTAAAGAAATAAAAGTATATTTTTTAAAATTTAAAATATTTCTAAATTACTTTAATAAGAACAGAAGAAACTAAATAAATAATGTAGTCTATTATTTCATAATACACTTCAAGTAATCTATTTTTATAATATTCATAAAATAATAATAATAATTTCAATTGAATTCATGTAATTCATTGTTTCATTGTAATTTAGCTAAACCGTCAACAATAAGATTTTTATTTTTATAATATTATTATTTTGAAGAATTCATCACATGATATTCCATAAATATAATTATAGCACACATTCATATTTTAACCAATTTTAGTTATTTTCTTTTTTAACATTTAATTCAATTGAAAGAAATATATATTTTTTTTTTTAATTATAAAATATTTCTGAATTACTTTAAACAAAAACGTATTAAGAAATTATTTAATCCGATTATTTCATAACACACTTGAGTAGCCAATTTTTATATAATACTCATAAAACAAGAAAATATTTATTAGATTGAATTCATGTAATCCGTCCTTTCATTAAAATACTTTAGCTAAAACGTCAGCAATAACAATTTTATTATTATTATTATTATTATGAAAATTCATTCCACATAGTTTTCTATAACTATATTTATAGTATTTATTTATATTTAAACATTTTAAGTAATTTTTCCATTAAAATTAGGAAAAAAAACGACAAACTATAAATTATTATAGATAACATATCAATATACAGTAAATAATATCAACCTAGAGTATTTATATGAATACAGAGTAAAAAGAATATCAATATAGAAAATCTATATCAATAAAGAGCAGAACACAGTTTAATGTTCTAATTAGTTATGAGCTTCTTCCTTGAAACAAAAAAATCATTAAATAATAGAATCCTAATAAAATAATAAATCATAATAAAAATAATAATAATTTCAAATTCAAATTAGGAAAAAAAAAAACGATAAACTTTATAAATTATTATAGATAATATCTACATACCAATATATAGTAAAGAATATCTACCTAGAGTATTTATATGAATACAGAGTAAAGAATAGAAAATCTATATGAATAAAGAGCAAAACACAATTAAATGCTCTGACCGGTTATGAGTTTCTTCCTTGAAACAAAAGAAACAAAGAAATCATTAAATAATAAAATCATAATATAAAATAATAAATCATAATAAAATATTAATAATTTCAAATTAAAATTAGGAAAAAAACGATAAACTTTATAAATTATTATAGATAATATCTACATATCAATATAAAAAATATCAATCAAGAATATTTATATGAATACAGAGTAAAGAATATCAATGTAGAAAATCTATATCAATAAACAGCAGAACACAGTTTAATGTTCTAAATGATTATTTTCCTTGAAACAAAAGAAACAAACAAATCATTAAATAATAAAATAATAAATCTTAATAAAAATAATAATAATTTCAAATTCAAATTAGGAAAAAAATGATAAACTTTATAAATTATTATAGATATCTACATATCAATATACAGTAAAGAATATCAACCTAGAGTATTTATATGAATGCAGAGTAAAGAACATCAATATGGAAAATCTATATGAATAAAGAGCAAGAGCACACTTAAAATGCTCTAACCGGTTATAAGTTTCTTCCTTGAAACAAAAGAAACAAACAAATCCTTTAAGTCGATTGAGAGCGTCCTAACACTATTGCGGTTACTGTGGGGTGTGTTAGTACAATGCTTCCCACGTGAGTAAATACTTGACAAAGCAATTGAATGATGTGGGCCTCATTTAATCATCTGCAATCATAACCCCCAACTGATGAGAAACCTACCCCTAGGGGCTCAAGCAGGAATATTTAGGTTTTTCAATAAAGAAAATTGAGTTGGGGGAAGTTCTAAACGAAAACAGTGGAAATTTTTATTTCAAATATGCAGAAAAAGTAACAGAAAAACAGGAATTAAAATTTATTAGTAATAATGTTTTATTATTACTTTTACTATAATAATTGTTTTATTATTATTATTATCAATTTATTAGTAATAATAATTGTTTTATAAAGTAATAAACATACTATTAGAATTGATATTTATAGATTAGGAGGAATAAGTTTTGCCCTACCTTATTTTGATTCTAAAATATTAGATTTTTTTCTATTACAGAAAAATTGTTTCAAATGCAATATTTAAAAAAGGAAATTTTTGTTTTTTAATGTATATCAAAGTGCCAAGGATTCGATTGAACATAATTTTTACAAAAAAATTCGACTTTTAAATTTAACTAACAGATCAAAGTTAAAATGAGATTAAACCATAATGATTGAAAATTCAGCATATTAATTTAAAAATCGAGACAATTTTTTCATGTCAAGGAAGTTTACTGTTGAAATATTTGTAACTACTTTTGAGAATTGATTGAAAATTTTCATTTGTTAGTTTTGTACAATATCATATGTGTTGATTTTTATTGTTGAAAAAACTTGAATATGAATATGAAATACCAAAAGAGGCGAATTAAAATATGAGCATTGTAACGTTTCGTTAACTACCGTTGAGAATTGATTGAAAATTTTCATTTGTTAGTTTTGTACAATATCGATATGCATTGATTTTTATTGTTGAAAAAAAATTGAATATGAATATTAAATTCCAAGACAGGCGAATTAAAATATAATCATTGTAACGTTTCGTTAACTCCTTTGAGAATTGATTGAAAATTTTCATTTTTTAGTTTTTGTACAATATCGATATGTATTGATTTTTATTGTTGAAAAAAACTTGAATATGAATATGAATATGAAATTCCAAAAGAGGCGAATTAGAATATGAACACTGTAATATTTCGTTAACTACCTTTGAGAATTGATTGAAAATTTTCATTTGTTAGTTTTTGTACAATATCGATATGCATTAATTTTTATTGTATCATACTGTAGTCCATATTCCATATGTAATTGTTTCGATATGTGAAAGTCGCACAGACAATCTCTAATTTCATGAGGTCTCATTATACATGGCACTTAAAATCTGCCATCAGATTTGAGTGACAGGTTGCTCTCATTAGTACAAAACACTAATTTCATGTAATATGATTAACTGCAACACTGTTTATCTGCTGTTAAATTTGAGATATTCGTTGTTATTATGTAGTCAAAGAATATGCATTCCTCTCTCCTGGGAATGAAATGCCACAACTCTTCTCGTGAGAAAATTCTACAAAATTATAATTTTTTCATATTGAAACAGTTTCTGAAATTTTAAAAAAATTATGATACCAACTTCGCTGAATTTTCTTTGAAAACATCGTTAAATCAATTTATCAAGTTATCATTTTATTTGAGGGTCTTAACCTTGCCCGTAAATACATTGTTAAGTAGAAGAAATTCGAGTTATCATAAAAAGAGTAGGAAATCAATTCCTATTAAGCTTGAGAATGTTTATAAAATCCATCACCATGTTAATAGTATAGTTACATACCATATGCAATATATAGAACTAATAATAGTATAATATTAAAGTTATTTTTTGAATTGGGAAAATAATTAAAGAAATCATTTACTTAAATAAATAAGATTATTAAGAAACAAATTAATCACTAAGCTATAAATTACTAATCAATTTACATATTTTTTTTTAGAAATAGGACTTAATAATAACTTAATAACTGAATAATGACTAATAGTTTAGATAGTTTAATAAAATAATGACTAATAGTTTAGATAATTTAATAACTTAATAATGGCTATGTTAACTTCATCAGTACGATAAATTTAGCGGATAGACTTTTAATTTGTCGGTCGGAGGCAAATTAAAAGAAATATATATTTATATATTATATATCCATCTCTTTTTCTACTTAGATGAAATATTGTTTTTCTTCCTTTTTTTCAAAGGACTGATGATCCTTTCACTATTTTTTATTTTTGTTCTACAAAACATAAATCGACTGAAATAGCAAATACAGACAGCTTTCAATCGGTAAGTGTTAAAAGTGGAACTTCTTTGTTAGTTATAGCTGTAGATTGGCGACAACAAGTTAGAGTTTTACAAATCATTATAGAAAGTAAGTTTTCCAAATTTAATATCTCACGCCCAGAAAATCAGTGCTATGTTTGCTTCATCTTATATATGTCAGCAAACGTTTTCAACTGTGAACCTTAGAAAGAATTACTTCAGTAGACTGACAGATGAGGATTTAGCATCGTTACTTAGAATCAGTACATCTCACTTCGAATCTCAATAGAAGGAACTTTTAAAAATCATATCGCAATTTTATTCATCTAATTAACATATTTAAATTGTAATACATGTATATCGTTTTTAAAATTTTAGAAAAATGTATCTTGGCCCGCCAATTTTTTTTTTTTTTTTTTTTTTTTTTTTTTTCGATTTTTTGGCCCACGACGGAAAAGGTTTGCCCATCCCTGATCTAGACCAAGACCACGAACCCGTAGTGACTCATGGTTGAAGGGAAGGGGGCAACTTCTGTTGTGTTGGAGCATCCGTAGGTGGAAGGCTGGCTTGGCTCCATCACGCTCTTACAGTCATATGAGACAGGGACTTACGGTTTAAAGTGAATTAATAAAAATACGGTTGAACTACTACAAACATCCATGTCACTGCTGGAAGCCCCAATAGTCCCCTTCAAGCCCCAGTAGTATAGTACGAAAGGTAATAGAAGGAATCCAGAAAGTAATGAAAGAAACAATTATTTAAATATGATAATTAAGAAGCAAATTAATCATTCATCTATAAATTACTAATTTTTTCCCATATCCTTTTTAAAAATATATTATCTTTGTATATGCTAATTTTATAAACTTCATCAATATAATGAAAGGAAAACCTTAGTTTTTCTAGTTGGTTTATATTCTTAAACTTCGAAATTCGCTAAACATCTTTAAATATCCTGTGGACCACTCTTGAACTGCGAACCGTATTTCAAATAAACCGGGAGTTGATCATGACAATCATGATGATCAGGACAAATTTTTGCAGTATATGTTTGACATCTATATCGTAGTTCCTGGAACTATTTGAACCTTCTTTAATGATCAGCATGTTAGTAAATTTGAAATGAAATAATGAGTCATAATAATAATAATAATAATAATAATTGTGTAGTACTATGCATAGATAATATTTGGAATTAGAGATGCAATAAGATAAATAAAATAACTAAGAAGTAAATTAATGATTTATGTTTACATTAATAATTGATTTAAATATTTAAAAATTCTAGGTGACCACGTTTATTTATTCTCAAAGCTACATATTTTATGCCTTGTTATTCATGTGTTAATTTTTTTGCGTTAACTAATTAAAGCAATGTTTTATATTCATTTTCAGTAGAGAATTTTGTATTAGACTGAAAAACATTTGAACCATGATTGCATCATCTCTTAAATTTAGTTTGAACTAATGGAAATGGAACAAATAGGAATTTATTTTCATATATTCGTTAATTATCTACTTCAGCGACAGATGGTTTATTAATGAATTAAAAAAAGAAGTACTGTAAATCGAGGTTAATTAACATTTTCCAAATACATCCTATTGAAAATAGAACTGACAACGTTAATAATTAAAAAAAAAAATTAAATTACGTTTCAGCAACACCTGTCAAACAGAAATGGACCTTTTGAAATATAGATTAGAACCAAAAGTAATAAACTGATTGAAAGTAAATCCAAGTATCTTAGATTTTGTTATTTAACCATTCGAAAAATGTAAATTATTTGTCAGTATTCTGAATATTTAATTTTATTCCTTATAAGCTAAGTATCATCAATGATGTTCTATACAAATTCTCTTTTTTCTTTACATGGGTGGTCCATTTTACGTATACATAAAAAATAAAAAGCAATTAACCTGCTTGAAGATAAATTATAATATTTCAAAACTCTACATATTTTATCATGACAAAAGATACGAATTATTTTTTTAGCATTTGGATTAATTAACTTTTTCCTTTTTTACAAAATACAGAACAATAATGCTGTTATCTTCCGATAGAAATAAGATTTATGCTTTCCATTTGTAACTATTACTACTGTGTCCAAAAAGTAGGACCAATTTTCAATTTAAATTTTCCGGACATATGGTATTTCAATTTTTATTTCTTTTAAGTAGTTGCCACTGTGCTTGATATCTGTGTGAAATTTTAAGTCAAAATATTCATTAGTGCTTGAGTGACGCTTTGTTTTGTGAGATGCTAAAAACTGATACCGGCGATTTTTAAAATGTTTGTCCAATCGACTCAAAATGCTGTCCCCGGACTGGTCTTTTGACTTTAGGAATAGCCAGAAGTAACACAATGCTAAATCAGGTGAATACGGTGGTTGTGGAAAGATATGGGTTTCATTTTTGGTGAAAAAGTCACGAGGAATCAATGCAGTGTGAGCTGGCGCATTCAGTGTTTTCGGTACCAATCAAGATTTGACGCGCTTGAGGCCCGAAACATCTTTTAAAATGGAATTTTAAAATTCCAACATCATTAGCAAGGTCTCTTATTGTAAATCGAGCCCCAAATGTTTAATTTTTGGACATCAGCTTCGTCGGTTGAGGTTGGTGATCGACCAGAGGGCTCTTCGTCTCCAACGCGTTCTCCGATATAGGAATGCTCACCGAATGCCTTCTGCAAAATTCTATACATTTCCGCAAACAAATTCTTTGCTCCATTAATTCAGATTAGCATCTCACAAAACCAAGCATAACTCAAACACTAATTAATATTTTGCCGTAAAATTTCACACAGATTTCAAGGACAGTGCCAACAACCTAAAAAAAAAAAAAAAAAATTGGAATACCATATGCCAGGGAAATTTGAATTGAAAATTGGTCTTACTTTTTGGGCCCAGTAGTATATTTCATAATCAATAATATATGAAATTTATTTTATAATTTGTATTAATGTGTTTATTTATTTTGTGTCATTTATTTTTATTACATTACATAATAGTTAATTAAATGTGAATTATTTGTTCATATCGAATTACTCATATCTATATAAGCAAAATATAAATGATAGCTTTTATTCTATTATTTACTAAAAATCAAATTTATTTCTTCGATCTATTCTTTTTTATAACATTTATAATAATTCGTGAAATGTAATAATAACTCACGAAATGCTATAATAATTCATGAAAAATAATAAAATGAATTATTTGCAAATTTTCACATTTCTATTCATAATTTTTATGTATCAATAAATAAAAAATTAAATTTCCTCAATGAAAACAAATTCTACTATTCAAAGAAATATGAGAATGAATAAAATTAAGTAGCATGTATAAAAAATTAGTGAATAGAAAAAAAGCATATAAATAATACCTTAATCCTTTAAGTAGATTTAAAAATAATTATTTTTATTCCTTCTAAAGTTTTATTAATTCTGGATTTCTTTTGTCAACAGACGAAAAAAAAAAAAATCAATAATCCGAAGAAACATGAGAATGAATACGATTAAGTTGCAAGTATAAAAGGTTAGTAAATAGAAAATAAAGCATATAAATAAAACTTTAAACCTTTAATTTTATTTAAAAAGAATTATTTTTATTCCTTTTAGAGTGTTGTTAAATCTAGATTTTTTAGTTGTTGCTGTTGTTATCTCCAATTAAAAGAAGTTTATAATCGCATTTCTAACTCTAGTTACATAATTCAATTTACTGATAAATTAATTTGGATATAAATTTTTATACCATATAATTACCCATATAATTATAATTAAATAACATAATAATATACATAAGTTGACAATCTATGCAGTTAAATAACGTTAACAAACAATTACTACGCTAATATACTCTACAATTTAATGCATTAAATGAGTGTAAAATACAGATTTTGTTGAATTGTTTATTCCCTCGAATGCCAAAAATGTTAAGGGGATCATGCTTTAGGTATTCAAAACTCAATACCTCTATGGCCATTTAAATGACTAATTGACCTAACTAAGTACACTTTTATCACATTCGGGTTTGGCACAGAGTATTTCTACCAATTTTCTCTCGTGTGACACAAATGTGCGTCAGTTCCTTGCTTTTAGATACGCCTTATGAAGGAAATAGTGTAATTCTATCTTAAATCATTAAATAAGTAAAATTTCTTAGACGCAGGGAAAAGGAATATTAGAATTTGCACTGATATTCTTTTAAAAACAATATTTACACCTTTATAACTAAATAAAGTAAATCAATATATATATATATAAAGAACCCGATACGTGAACACAAAACCCAAAGGAGAACTGGCAAGTATTAAAAAAGAAATATGAGCATTTTACACGACAAAGGCTAATGCCGGTAATCACTACACTCAAATTGTACAACAAAACCAGCATACTACTGTGTCCAAAAATAATATCAATTTTCAATTTAAATTTTCCGGGCATATGGTATTCCTATTTTTTTTTTTTTTTTTAATTTGTTGGCACAATCCTTGACATCTGAGTGAAATTTTACGTCGAAATATTCATTAGTGTTTGAGTTACGCTTGGTTTTGTGAGACGCTAAAACTGATTCCAGCGATTTTTGAAATGTCTGAATTAACTGAGCAAAGAACTTGCATTCAATTTTGTTTGCGGAAACGTATAGAATGTTGCAGAATGCATTCGGTCAGCATTCCTATATAGGAAAGAAATTTTTAGAAGTGGTATAAACAATTCAAAGAAGGCAGAGAACGCGTTGAAGACGAAGAGCCCTCCGGTCGACCACCAACCTCAACCGACGAAGTTCACGTCCAAATAATTAAAGATTTGGTGCTTGCAAACCGTCGATTAACAATTACAGACCTTGCTGATGATGTTAGAATTTCAAAATTTCATTTTAAAAGATGTTTTGAGCCTCAAACGCGTCAAATCTTCATTGGTACCGAAAACACTGGATGCGCCAGCTCACACTGCATTGATTCTTCGTGACTTTTTCACCAAAAATGAAACCCATTTCGTTCCACAACCACCACCACGACCACTCCGTGGACACCGTTTTGAGTCGATTGAAGAGACATTTCAATAATCGCCGGAATCAGTTTTAGCATCTCACAAAGCCAAGCGTAACTCAAACACTAATGAATATTTTGATGTAAAATTTCACACAGATGTCAAGGACAGTGCCAAGAATCTATAAAAAAAAATTGAAATACCATATGCCCAGAAAATTTAAATTGAAAATTGGTTTTACTTTTGGGACACATTAGAATGCAAATGTGTTTCATATTCTAACATTTATAGAAAATTACTTATATTTTAATGTGAAAAATAAATAACATTTTATATACATGGTATGTGGTTAGTGAGTAAAACGATACAATAAAATTATCTTTATTTGCCAGATATTGCTAGAATAGTTTTACGAATTAAATCATTTTCTTCCCTATTCTTACTGCAAGAAGTGTGTCAGTGTTACGGATGATGTTTCATTTTTATTTACTATAATTATATCATAACAACTGGAATATATTTAGATAGATCGGTTTGATCTAACATAAATACTAGATCCATTAGATATATTGTATATGTCATTGTTTGTGTTAAATAATAGCTCATATATCAATGTAGTCATAGATACAGACGTATAACGGAAACAACAGAAAATATACAATACCTTTTATTGGAGTCGATTTTCTATGAAAGGGTTTCGTTTAATTTTCCCTGTATTATTATTATTTTTACTTGTCTCTTATCAATATCTTGAATAACACGAAATTGTTGGATAAGAATTGACGGAAATATATCTTGGCATTGCTAAAATAATGTTGGAAACGGAACTATTTAATACGTAGGGATTTCTAGGGATTTTTTTTTCTATCAATCAACTTTGGAACTAATTCTTTATTGTGATAAAAAAATATTTAATTTTCTTTTTTTCAATAACATTTAAATTGTTTTATATGGACAGTAATTTAAAAACAACAAAAAAATTTGAAAAGCAATAAATATAAAAATAATGTCAGCATATGTATTGTGTAAACATTACAAATTTAAATAACAAAATTTAATTAAAACAAAATGAAAAGATTATATAATTTCAGGATGTCTTAGCTTCTTGTTTTCTCCAAATATAAGGAATTCAACTTACATAATTTTAGTCATCACCGCTTCATTTTTTAGAATAGCTACCTAACCAGTCTAAAGTTATAATCGTTATAAATCAGTATTATTATCCCCCCTTAAAATGGAATATTACCTGTATTAATATAGGAGGAGATTTTTATTGTTGAAGAATTTTTGAAATAAATAGTTCTCCAACAGATTTTCAGGTAAAATAAGATTTTAATCATATAAATATTTGCCAATGTCACTAAAAGTGTTAGGCTATATTTTTGGTGCACTATAAAACTTATAAGTCTGATTGGTTTGGTTTTGAAGCTTCACTGATTAAGAGTGGTTTGAATTAAGCTTAAGATTAGTTTAAGAGTAGTTTGAATTAAGCTTAACATTTGGTTTGAAGATTAATAATTAATCGTATTTATTCATGTCAATAAAAAGGAGTGGATACTTTGATTATGATTGAAATTTGAATACATGACAGACAGCATTCCACAGTTCTGAACTTTACAGATCCACACTACTGTATTTCACATAAAATTCAAATTCTTCCCTATGTGTGTTTTACTTTTGTTTTGGAAGCTAAATATCCGAGATACTTTGCCTATAGAACGTTTCTAATCCAATGTTATAAATAGATTGAGCAAAACACAAATAACCAGTGGTTAAAATAAATTATCACTGCAAAATAATGTATGTTTGTGGATTGCAATATGCTAAATTGTCATACAGATTCTATTCCTTGTGTGCCCAGTAGAATAGCAGTGGCTATTGCTTCTCGTGATATTATGCATATGATATTGAACTTTGAATGTTTTTGTACATCCAGAATCCTCGAAGCTGTAATTACTTTGTTTTTTAACACCAGGAATTTCTAAAATAAATATAGGGTTTTAAATATGAATAATTTTATTATGTAGTTTAAATTTAGTTCTTATTATGTAGTTTAAATGCAGATTTTATGGTGTAGTGCTGCAATTTTAATGGATAGTAGTTTATGTAGTTTCATAAATCAGAGATTATTTTGAAAAGAAATTAATATATATATAAAATTAATTATATTATACCGATAATGCATTTGAAACTAACTAGTAAGAGATTTAATAATAGCAAGTTCATAAGTAGTGTTTTAGGATACTTACAGATAGCATTAAGAAAGTATAATAAAATTATTAAGAAAGTTTAAGAAAGAATGTGATTATGAAAATCATAACTGTCTTTATAATTGACGAAAACACTGTAGAAGAAGAAAGGAATTCGCCAAACTTACGGGTTCTTTTAGTTGTTCACAAATGTTGACTTGTCGGTGGTTCAAAATAAATCAACTCTCTTGAATTAATTATTGACTATTTTATTACACAGACTAGGAATATTTAAAACTTTGTACAATATTTACAAGTTAACCACACATTCTAATCTCTAATGCCATTAAACTCTCACAGATTACCTCTCTCTCTTGCTATCCAAGCACTCTCTCTCTCTCATACTCGCTCTTCTTTCGCCCAATTAACTTGGCGTCGCAACGCCCTCTAACGATTATTCATTCATCATTTTTCCACATACTCCCCCACCTGTACTCTTGTTGAAGAGTACACACAATTGCACATTAAATTTACACATTATTAACACATTATAAACAACACATAAAATAACATCATTAATGAAATCATAACAATCATCATAACATGAAATTAAATGAGAAATACAAAATTTCTAGACTAAATAAATGCAAATAAATCAAACATTAAAGTTCTAAATAAAAGTTCAAAATTACTAAAATAATAAGTAATTACTAAAGTTCTATAAAAAGTTCAAAAAGTTCAAATATCTCAGTTAAATTTCAAAAGGATATAATAATTGCACGGCTCTTCTTAATTGTCCTTTGGGTGTGCGAACAATGCATGCTCGTACATGACCGTCTCTTCCTACGATCACTTCTTCAATCACTCCCATATTCCAGCGGAGCTTAGACTTCTTAGGTCCTTCCTTCCACAAGAACAATGTCACCGGCCTTAAGGTTCCGCTCCGACGAAGGATTAGTAAAATTGTGAGCAGTTCTCAGTTGCGAAAGATATTGATCTTTCCACTTAGTCCACAGCTGTTTTTAAAAGTCTGGACTGATATAATTTACGTCTGGTCAAAGTCTCTCTATCAACAACTTTATTAAAAATCTCTAAGAAATGTTCAGGAAGGCTGTTATCACGGCCTGGAAGTAAAAACAGGGAAGGTGTGAGACAACGTGGCTCACCCAACTCATTCGTTTCATATGTTATTGGCCTGTTGTTCAAGACACATTCGAGTTCAGTCATTATTGTTGTGAGTTCTTCGAAAGTCAAAAGGGCCTTGCCCAATATTTTTCTCAGAGGGTCTTTGAAGCTCTTCATCAGTCGCTCCCAAAAAGCCTCCCCACCATGGCGCACGTTCAGGGATGAACTTCCACGCAACTCCCTTAGACGATATGAACTCTTGAACACTTGGATCTACGATAATTGTCTTAAACCCTTTGATTATTTCACATGCACAGCGAAAACTTTTCGTGTTATCTGAATAAATAACTTTGCAGCCACCTCTTCTTGATAAAAACGTCGAAGAGCAAATATGAAGCTTTTCACTGACATGTCTGAGACGACTTCAATATGCACCGCACGTGTAACTGCACAAGTAAATAAGGCTATGTACACTTTCTTGCAACTTTGATCTCCTGCTTTGATGGTTATAGCTCCCGTGAAGTCAATTCCTACAACAGCAAATGGAGGACTTTCGACGACACGATCTCTAGGCAGTTGCCCTGTAAGTTGTTTTGCAGGTTTCAATGCCTATTTCTTGCATATAAGGCACTCACTAATAACCTTCTTGACCACTTGTCTTCCTCTAGGTATCCAGAAATTATTCCGGACTCTAGATAAAGTTGACACAACTCCCGAATGGAAGGATTTTATATGCTCGCTCATTATAATTAAGTCAGTAAACTTAGATTTGGCCAATATTGCAGGAGTTTCTCATTGTGAAATAATTCCGCTTGCTCCAAACGTCCTTTGACAGCCAAGATTCCTCTATCGTCTACATACGGTACTAAGCTGTAAATTCTTGAATGAGGAGGTACTGGTTTGTTTTTCTTTAAAAGATGAATATCTGAACAGTAATTCTCTAATTGCACTCTTCTTACCCAGTATTCCTCAGCTTCTTTAATCTCTGCAGCACTCAACGTTCCACTCTCGCAAGTCTTTTTCTTAGTTTGGCAACAAATCGCTTCACCCAAGCTGTAACTCGAAGCAATTTTCTCAGATTGCTGAATTTATTTTCATCCAAGATCATTTCTGTCTGCGGAAGAATTGCATGAACAGAAGTATTTAACTTCTCAAGTTTCTGTTCGTCAGTCACTCTTTCAAATTTTTGTCGTGGCCACTGATTCCTACTACCTCTCAACCAAACTGGGCCCTGCCACCAAACACTATCATTCAACAATGTATGTGAATTTTCACCACGTGTTAATTCATCTGCTGGATTTTCTAGACCTGGACAAAATTTCCATCTGTCAGGAGATGTGCAGTCCTGAATTTCTAGCACTCGGTTCGATACAAACTGTTTCCATTCACGTGCCGAACCTTTATCCAACACAAACAAATTTCTGAGTCTGTCCACAAAAACACCCCGTCTACCAAACCACAAAACACCTTTGACAAATACTTCCACAACCTTACAGTAATAAGGGCTCCCATTAATTCTAACCTGGGAAGTGAAAGTTTCTTCAACGGCAATATTCTACTTTTTGACATTACAAACGACGTACCAACTTCTCCTCTCAAATTCACATACCTAAAATAGGCGACCGCTCCATATGCTACAATAGACGCATCACTGAAAATATGAACCTCAACCGAGTCCATTTTTCCCACCACTCTCGAAAAATAGCATCTTTCTATTTTCATTTCACCTAATACCTCAATCTCCGCACACCACTTTTTCCACTTTGACTCTAAATCTTCCGGTAACTTGAATCCCAATCTAATCCCCTCTCCTAAATCTCCTGCATAAGCCTCTTAATTCGCACAACAAACGGTGAAAGAAACCCAACTGGATCGAATACCTTAGCTGCCGTACTCAAAACTGACATCTTAGTATTTTCCAAGAATTTAAAACTCTCCAACAGTGATGTGACATCCACTCTCAACATATCCTCCTCTAAATTCCAAACTAACCCTAACACTTTCAACTTATTATCTTTCTCAAAACTATTTTCTTCACACAAGCCATTCTGAACCCACAAATCATGCAACTGTTTCGAATTGGTGTGTAACTTCCTTAAATTAAAACTTGCATCACTCAAAATAGATACCGCGTCTGAAGATAGATTAACTGCTGACTCGACGTCATCTGCACCATGACACAAGTCGTCCGCGTACAAGGAACCATTAAGCATCTCAAAACAACTTTTATTCGTTTCCGAATACTTTCTATATGATATTTAATGGTGGCACTCAGCAAGAATGGGGAACAGTTACACCCAAACACTACTCGGTTCATTTGCATAATTTTAAAGTCATCGTTATCGTCATCAGGATACCACAAAAATTCCAAATATTTTTTATCGTCCTCTGCGATTCCAATCATTAAAAAAGCCTTCTAAATATCACCGCAAAACCCTATCTTAAATTTTCGAAATCCAAGAATGATATCTAAAACACTCGGATTTAAATTCGGTCCTTGATCCAAACAATCATTTAATGACAAATTCCCTTTCACAACTACTGCAATTAAACACCATTCGGACTTGAGTACTCAATTTATCTCTGCGTACCACAGCTAGAAAAGGCATAAAATATCCCTTTTCATTTTCACCACACTCCTGTATAATATTATGCTCTTTCTGATATTTAATTACTTCCATTAATTGTTCTTTCACAAAGGTATCATTTTTTAACTCTTTTCCGCACTTTATTAAATTGCCTTCTTGCTAAATCAAAATTGTCACTTAAATCCCCTGCATCTCTTTTCGACAACAATCCGGTCTCATATCTATTGTCAACAAACTTTAAATTCTTTTCAAACCGCTCAATGACCTCCTTATCACTTTCACTTTTTTTCAGAATCACAAATCCCTAGACTTTCAATCTCCCACATAGCTCGAATCCCTTCCGATAAATTCTCCTCACTTTCGTTACTACTTGAATAAACAACCCAGCTGATTCTTTCCCCACAGTCCGCTCATTAAACTCATCTCTCCCACTTAGTGTCCAGCCAAACACCGATTCATATAACATCAAGCAATTGTTTAAACGATGCGTTCTCCCTGTCAAAACAGCACTTAGATAGTCATTCCCAATTAATATATCTACTCTCCCACTACTGGCCCCACTGTCTGATAACTCAAAACCTTCATTCTTCAGTAATTCAACCATTCTTGAAGATGGACTAGAAATCTTAGATGCGCAGATGGTTTTGGTTGCCAATGCCTCAAGGGTAATAACTAGGTCACTGTTGCAGTTTTTCAAAGTGATTCGCTTTCTTTTTAGTTCTGATACTGAAGCTTCATTAGACGCGAAAGTAAAGATTTTTAATTTCTCTTTCCCTACGGTTTTTAATCCAGCTCTTTCAGCTATGGATTCACAAATATAAGATCTCTCAGAAGCTGAATCATAAATTATTCTTACATTACATTTCCAATTATTATTTATAATTTGCGCCCTCAAAGTCTGATAGTATATTGTTTGTTTAGGAATATCTTTACTCGGGTTTCGGGAAAAAGGAAACTAACGTTGGTCTCCGATGCTATTTCCTTTTATTATTTTTGCTTTCGGATGGCACCACAGAATGTGAGTCACATAGGCATTCTAAATGAGATTGTGAATTGCATAATTTACATTTAACCCATTTCACTTTGCAGAGTGGCTTCTTGTGACCCTTTTTTAAACACCTCTTACATTTACATTGGTCATATAATGATTTATGCCGCTCTGATATTGACAAATGACAGTTTTTCGATTCGTGGTCTTGAGAACAGAAGTCGCACACTTTTTTTCTCTACTATGGTATTTAGTGTAGATGCAGAAAATATTTTCTTTTTTGGTGGAAACATAATTTTTTATGAAAATTTTCAAAACGTTTATCTTCGCTTCTCGTAAATTTTGATGGATTAAAACCAACTGTCTTTTCTCGCGCTTCTATTTCTTTCTTTATACAGGACAGTAAACTTGTCACTGTAGCTTCACTCTCGGAATTTTGCCGATTAAATCGCAATACTAAATCATTTGGGATACACTTATATAAAATTGGTAATAATAAATTACCATAAGAGTTAATGCCCACTTTAAGTGACTCGAGACATCGAATTTGTATAGTAATTTTATCGTACAATTTTCTTAAAGTAGAAACATCACTAGAATTTCTAACTGGCTCTAATGAAAGAAGAACATTCATATGAGTACTAATTAATATATCAGTTTTTCCGAAACGATCGGTTAAAATGTCTATTGCCTTTTTATAATTGTCCGCTGTGAGGGGCAATCCACTTATAGCAATTAAGGCTGAATCAGTAAGTAAGGTCTTCAAATAATTAAATTTTTCTATATCATTAAGATTATGATTATCATGAATAACAGATGTGAATTGCGGCCAAAATTCTTGAAATCTCGAGATATCCCCATTAAACTTCTCCAAATTAATTCGGGGAGTTTTGTATTACACTCCTTTTTGATTTCAGTAGTAACTACAGGAACCTTATTAATTTCGTCTTTACCGACTTGTACCGATTCACTCAAATATCTATTAACTCGCGACTTATATTTTATAATTTGTTCACTGTATTCTAGAGAATTTTCCATTTCAGTTTCTATTTCTGCATCTGGGCTTTGAAAATAATAATATCATCTAAATTCCCAAGTTTCTGTTCTCTCTCATTAATATAGTGAGCGACTCTTGTAAACTGTCTGCATTAGGTTTGCGCTTGCTTATTCCTCATCTATTTTCTCAATTAATTTTGTAACATTTGTTCTTAATGGACCTCTAATACTCCTATTTTTTTCAATAGGTTCAGGATGTACTTTTAATTTCTCCTCTTCACTCATTTTCCTAGCAATCAATGATAGTCAATTAGTAAATAAAAAATCTACTCACCCCTCTTCTAAATCTTGAAATCACTTTAAAACACACACTACCTTTTTAGGCCTCTTCCCCTTTTTAGGCCTCTTCTCCTTTTTTAGGCCTCTTCCCCGCCGTTATGCACCAAAATACTATGACGAAAACACTGTAGAAGAAGAAAGGAATTCGCCAAACTTACGGGTTCTTTTAGTTGTTCACAAACATTGACTTGTCGGTGGTTCAAAATAAATCAACTCTCTTGATTTAATTATTGACTATTTTATTACACATACTAGGAATATTCAAAACTTTGTACAATATTTACAAGTTAACCACACATTCTAATCTCTAATGCCATTAAACTCTCACAGATTACTCTCTCTCTCTTGCTATCCAAGCACTCTCTCTCTCATACTCGCTCTTCTTTCGCCCAATTAACTTGGCGTCGCAGCGCCCTCTAACGATTATTCATTCATCATTTTTCCACAATAATAGACCAGGAATTACTTCCAACTTATGTGATTTTTTCCCAAACACATTTTAAATAAATGTCTACTTAATGGGATCTAACTACATGAGTTTAATCATCACAATTTTAATCCACTTTAAAATGATTTGAATTTTTTAACAAAATTAAAAATTTAGTTTTTTAGTTCATATTTAAGAATAAATTGTCTATCTCATGTATATACAAAATGGGCCTTTTGATTTTCGTTGATCTGTTTAATTTTTCGTTCATTTTTTAACTGGCAGTACTACAATTGAGGTGATTACTTTGAAGGCGATTATTTTGAAGGCGATGAAATAAATTTGGAAGTATAAATAAAGAGTTTTTGAAAAAAATAAAAATTGGTCTTTTTTTTTGGGCACAGTAGTATGGTTCCGTAAGCAACTTTTATGTACTGCGAGCGAGGATCCTTGCGTTGCACAGTTTATGCTGCATTGTATCCTGTATTTAGCGAAAATACCTAGCAACAAATTTTAGGTTTCATAATTTAATTCATTCTGAACAACACGATGACAACACAATATTTTCTAAAAATTTAAACTCCACCTGCAGAATATGTAGTATAGCATAAATGTATTTTTTTAATTTTATCAAAATTTAAATTTTTAATGTTTAATGTATATTTCTCATGAAAAAATCTGTAAATAAATTGTGAAACTTGAAAAGAGTTTTATCAGCTGTTTAAAGTATATTCTTTGAATTTTCGGGCTTCGCTGGAATTCTTTTGGTTTTAGAATGCAAATTTGATGTCGAATTTCTTTAAAATGGTATATTTCAATTCATTAATAATATCATTCCTTACAACTTCCTTTCTGTCATTCCTTAAAATTAGATTCGGACAGAAACTAAATTACCGCAGCCTTTCTTGAACTAAATTCTTCATTTTACTCTCTATAGAATAATTCAACTCGCGTTTTTCAATTCCTACTATTAGTTCACACTCCCCTATATATATATATCTTGTTCAAATTTTCAATCGTTCATAAAATACTTTTTATTCCTCCACTCAAGTTCAAATACATTTTTTTTAACTTCTAGTGGATGACACTTGTTAATACAGTTTTTTTTCAAAAATTAATTCATTAATTAAATTTAATTAATTACTCTTAGTTTTTTTAGATTTAAGTTGCATATATCTACCAATAGATGGCGCTAAAAGAATGAATGAAAATTATTTATAAAGGACTTTCTGCAATATATTGAAAAAAAGTAGGAATTGACTTTAAAAAAAAAAAAAAAAGTTATAGTACTTGTTATATAAAACTCCCCCTTCACCTTTAATAGCGAAATACGAGGTTCTTACTTTAATGAGGAGAGGGAGGGAGTTAACGAAGGTCAGTTTTTTTTTAATTATTTCCTAAACAGAGATAATGTTAGTATTAAATAACTGGAGTTTATAACTTCAGCTTGATTTCCTTTTTTGTGCTGTCTGAATTTAGTCGGAAGTTAATTAGTATATAAATACACATACAAAAATTTTGCCACTTATATAAAGTACTTTTTCTGTACTATTAAAATTAATTTCAATAAAAGTATGTAGTTTAAGTGCTAGGAAAATTTGGTATTGAATGTTTGATATAATTTTTGCCTTTTCTTATAGTAGCTTAAATGTGCAATTGATAAGAGATTTTAGCTGCATTTTCAAATATTTAAACAATGTTAAATTATGATTCATTCCAATGGTATACATAGTACACATCATTTACTTTTTATAGTAGCATTTTATAAGATAATTCAAAAATAATTTATTTTGAAAATTACATAAAAATATACAAAAATATTATACAAAAAAACAAATTAAATATACAAAATATTAATAAGAAATGTACTACAAAAATATGTATTTAAAGAGAAACTATTATTTTTTATTTTTCCTAATTTATTCCTGATATTTTTTTGATTTTTGAGTGATGTAGGATGCTTTCTTTTTATAAAACAATAGCAATATTAGTCTAAAGAAATGGATGAATATGAAGCAAAAATTAATTCTTCAAATACTATTCTTGGAAGTAAAATACCTGTTTTGAACTTAAATAATTTATGCAAAAAAATCACATATTGTTTAGAAATTGAAAACTTAATAATTTGGGATAGGGAAAAAAAAATTTCATAAAGAATATTAGAATTTCAAAGAAGTTTTAATCATCTTTTCTAAAAATACATAGTGATTCCACGCAAGAAAGTTAATCATCAAGGCGTCTAATTGATATTCGCAATGAAAAGAAAACAAAAGGCGGGATACCTTTTTAAAATGAAGTTTGAGGCTAATGAAGAGCTATGCTTCTATGATTAGCTCCCACATTAAAATTCCAACGACCCAATAGACCATTTGACCCAATAGACCATTTCTTAAAGGTGTTCGTTAAAAGTAACGTTAAAATTCTTAGTACCCTCTAATAAGGAAAGTTTAAAAATAGTATGATGCAGAAAGATTTTACTTGAAAAATTGCGAAAACTTTTAAGGAATAAATCAACCTTGTTAATTACTCTTGAGTTATTTTTAAACAGTTTAAAATAACACTGATGCTAACCGTAATTAATCTTTGTGCTGCAAATTTTTTATTTACTGAAACGAAATAATACTATTTTTGGTAATTTTTGCACCGTTTGGTTAAGATTCAATGACAATGGAAATCAAAAGGCCATGTAGTTTAACATGAAACAGGATCCACGGTGATTAACAGGTGGTAATTTTTAAACAATGGCTCAATTAGCTTTAGTTGATAAAATGACCGGTCCTTTAGTTAATAAGTTCCGGCAATTAAAAGAGTATAATATTTAAGATAATTATTTCTGGGAGATAAGTTTCCGCATAACTGGCAATGCCATTTTAAAGTATTCAACAATTTTTCGGGTTAATGGAACGAGGTCATAAAGGAACAGAAAATTTATTTAGAATCTAAATAAGGTAGATTGCAGTATAATTTCAAAGTATGGTTGGAATGCCCAGAATAAACTTATTCTTCATAACACTAGATATTGAAACATCATTAGACTGAAATCCAACTGACATATCTGAAAGATTAAAAGCTCCTCTTAGTATTAATAATTAGCAGTATTCAAAACTACTTGAAAAGTTAAGGAACATAAGTCAACTTAGAAAAAGCAAATTACACAGAAACTCAAATATTCATTAGCTATAGAGGTTTTCTTTAAAAATAAGTGGATCAATGCTTATTGATGTTTATCCATATAATTTCAATGATCCATTAGCTATAGAGGTTTTCTTAAAATAAGTGGATCAATGCTTATTGATGTTTATCCATATAATTTCAATGATTCATTAGCTATAGAGGTTTTCTTAAAATAAATGGATCAATGCTTATTGATGTTTATCCATAGAATCTCAAAGATTCATTAACATTCCTTCATTATCCAATTTAAATTGAAAATTAGTTTTATTTTTTGGGTATTGTTTCACGCC